>PVKM010045492.1:0-11961 GCA_004027735.1 Carollia perspicillata
TATCAGCAGCTTTAAAAAATACATAAACATTTTCCAAAGCATAATTATACTGAAAACTGTTAGGCTGTAGAAGAATTCTAGTGCCTTTCTCAGGGGTGAGACAAAGGTCTCACTGAGATGGTGAGGGATAAAAATCAGTTAAAAAATTGTTCCCAACAGAGGCAGCAAGATGACTATTTGACATAAAAAAGGGGGGAAAATGCAGATTCAAATGGCCACATCACCACAACATAATTATTATTTATATATATTTGAAATAAGCATTTATTAAAGGATAAGACTAAATGTAAGTTTTCTCTAATATTCCATTTCTACCCATTTACTTTATGTGCAAATTTTTACTTTTGCAAGCTTTCAAATATAAATGTATTCATAAATGTTTCATAAATACAGCCAAATATTATGGATAAATCAGGATGAATCTATAAGTAACTTTTATTTTTCCTTTATATAGTTTCAATATTTCAGTAGCCACTTGTATACTTGCAATATTAAGAAAATGTACTCTTACTTTACGGTTACCTGGTTTGTTTAGTACATTTCTAACTCATGTACAGTTCAGTTGAAAGTAATGTATATGAGTGTAGTTTACATGTATGTTTTAAAATCTAATATTTTTAGAAATCTCTATCACATTCAACAGTAAAAGTTCTTTATAAAAGGAGTTGTAGGAATAATTTATATTGAAATTATTGTACATGATAGCACAACAAAACAACTCTGAGACTTAATATAATAACAATAATCACAAAGTTCAAGTCCATGTTAATAAAATAATTAAATCAACTGCCTGATTTTGCATTTGTGTTCATTTTAGGAGTTATTGGTTTGCATTTTCTAATAATCCTGATTTTTTGTACAGTATTGCATAACAAATAATTTTTATGTATGTCACACTCTATCCTGTATAATTTGATATGTATTTTATTTTCTTTGGTTATCCAATAATGACTAGATTGTACGAAAGTCTGAGAAGCTATATAATGCATATCTTTATTCATGTTTAAATTAATGCTGCTTTTTTCCCAAAAAATGTTTTAATGGAAAAACAACTTAAAAGTTTTTTTTGTGATAGAAGACTTCAAAGATCTGCTCACTTGTTAAAACCAACCTTCCACACACCAGCACAGTATTAAAACACAACCAAAATTTATTTTAATGCGGAATTTCAGCCCTGAGGCCTCTCTTTATAAAGAGGAATTTTTTTAAACTTTTGTTTTTTTCAAAATTTTATTTTTTAATAAAAAGTAACACTTCAATTAATGGGTATAATATGAACTAATGGTAAGATCAAACATTGCTTTTAAAATTCAGGACTTACATATTGAATTTGATATTATCACATTTATTTCAATTTTTTGAAAGGGTAGGACAAACAAATGTTTTGGCATACAGTTTTAAAAAACTTTGCATTAGAAGAATATGGAGTTCAGAAAGTATTCTTCTTTTGTCCTCAAAAGGAATTAGAAGTCAGCATGTTGCTATTGCTCCTTGACATATAAAGACAAGATCTTTGTTTTATGTCCTCTGTGTCTCTGAATCCTGCCATGCCATCACAGCAGAGTGTACTGTACACCACTTTAAATGATAAGAGTTTCAATAGGCACTTTAGTGGAATTAAGAAAAATCTAACACTCTTCCACCGTGATGCCACATAGCTATCTTCATTCTAGGTTGTCATGTCAGTAAATTGTATTAAATAGGCCGGAGCTTGTCTCAGTGTGTTTCCAAAGGAACAAAACAAAACCAAGCAAGTACATATAATAGGATTTATCTTGTGTTGGCAGAATAAACCAAAACTGACAGTATGATAAATATAGCAACTTGCGAGAAACCAGATAATCAAAGGAATCTTGTCCCATAAAGCCTGTGTGTGTGTGGGGAGGGGGGGTGCGTGTGTGCATGTGTGTGATATTTTGTTTCTTTTCCTTAAATTTCTCTTGTTGGTTTAGTCTTCACTTCTCCCCTAAGTGACTTTATCAGGATTATAACTCTCTTCTTCACCAAACATGTCTGCCAAGACTTTAAAGCGCGGTCCCCAGTCTGTGAGATAGTCGTAGTCCTGGTCAGCCTCCGTGGTGAGCGAGTCTATGGAGCTGAGGGAGTCTGCAATGGACCCATTGCCTTCGTAGGCGTATGTTGCCAACGAGTCGTATGGTGGGGCAGTTGGGTCCACGTCATTTTCCTGTAGCCTTTGATTAATGAAATCCCTTATGTCTGTGTTATCTTCCACTGGTGGTCTCTGCCGAGGAAAACAGAGAGAGTCTGGTTTTATATCCCTGCGGGTTTTGTTCTCTTCAATCACTTTTGGATTTCTCAGAGCACCGATGTCAAAAGCCTGGGTGTCCTCCTCCCCACCTCCTTCATCGTCATAATGGATGACGTTGTCTCTGATGTCTTCTTTAGAGGTCATCAGGGTGTCTTTCTTCTTCTGCCTTCGCAGAGCAACGTACAGCACAACTATGGCTAGAAGAAGACAAAAAATTGTAATTTAAGATTCTATCTGTTTACCTCATAAAAATAAATTTGAGCAGGGCTGACTGAGCTTCTTTAATAACATCTTATTATTTCCAAAGTAAACATACTGTAATCAATTAGAATCAGACCTAGGTTTACATTTTATCATTGTCTAGACTCAATTTCATTTGGCAATTGCAACTAACAAGAAATCTTGACCAAATTATTCACAAAACCGAACAATTATAGCCATATATTTAACATGAATTATATTTAAATATTTTACTGTCTGATAAAAGTGTTTTACCAAGTTATACAAAGAAAAAAAATGTTCTAAGCATACAGAGAGTTGTATAACATTGGTATTACAAAACATGAATATTAGAGCTCCTAACTTTGGATATCATTTACACCTGGATTTCCCAATTGTGTTGTTAATGTGTTTCTTATGAACGAAAAACAAATCTTCACATAACAATCACTTTTCAAATCAATAAATAAGCAAGGAAGAGGAAAATACATAATATAAGGGCCTTCGTTTTATAAATAATATCAACTAAGAGCTCTAAATATTTACATTGTGTGTTCTACCATGTTGAAACATTTCCCAAACCAAATGCCTAGTATTCATATTACCTTCATTAGGCATGATGATATTTTGAAATAGTTTATTTATTCACTCCCATTATTGCATATCTCTTTGTTTCTAGTTGACTCACGGCCATCATTAAATAGTGTTTACTTCTGGGGGAAAATAGGCACCTATGCAAACCATGAAATCAGCGCTCAAATGGTCAGGTACCCCTCTCCTCCACAGCGGTGGTGGTGATGGGTTGAAAGACAAAGTGTGTTTTATTTACCACAGCAGAGCCTGAAGCACTCCGTCACAGGAGTAGAAGTAGAGGACTGTGTGATGATGAAAACCCACTCAGTCCCTCTTCCTCCAACATTAGTTTGATGAATTGAAAAGCGGGAAGAGATACAGCTAGAGCTTCTGCACAATAGGCCTTGGAGAGACATTTATCATTTGGCACTCCTCCCAGGATTTAGGCAGATTTCTGAACTAAAGAGGCTATTTATTGTTTGTTTACCCAAGGAGTACATGAGAGACTGCAAACTGCCTAGAGAGGTTCTGCATGTAAAATGGCTTTAGAGTTGCCACAATGGAGAGAGAGACTAGATACATATGCTTGAAGGCCGCCTAAAAGTCGTCCAGGCACTTCAAGATTCTCATGCTTTCCCCCACCTCGGAAAGAATGTGAAAATGGCTAAGAACGAAGTGGAAGATATAAAGGAGTCTGAGATTGGTTAAGAAGGTCAAGCAATAGACAGACATTTAAGCTGACCCCATATCAATGTTTACTGCTGTACACAAGCAAATTCACAATGGTAGATCAGGGCAGGTGCACTGTGGACAATCAGTAAGTACTTGGAAGAAAAAGTACCTGATGACAATGCATGATAAGCTTGACCTGAGAAAGATTAATTGCTACATTGTAACAGAGCCAGTGCCCATAGGAAAGCATCCAGAATATCCCAAGTCATTCTAGGTCGATATGCAAATATTCTAGAACTCAGAGGCTTTTAACAGAAAAGAGGAGTATGAGAGAAAAATTACTGTTTTGAATTTAAGCACCTAATTGATCATATGCAATTTTCAGATATAAGAACATTATTTTGAATCTTTCATTTTAATGTTTATATCATCAGCAAAAACAGATGCCAGATATCATTTACTATAAATAATAAGTATATAAAATACTTTGCTCTACACACCAAGTATATTTCTGTGGAATTAATGACTTCATCATGCAAATTGGAGTAGAATTTACCCTTGAAGCCAACACGAATCTATAACCAGCAATTTTTCTTCGCAAACTCTTATATCATGACTTACTCCATGCTTTACACCCTAGTATATAAAGGGAGGTATCTACATTTGTCAGGGATTGTTTTGTTAAATAATAAACACGCATACACAAACTGATTCCACAGTGTCAAATCATGTATCTGTTGCCATTTCCATGTAAAAGAATAATAGAAAAAAAACAGAAAATCTCTTTTTAGTCTTAAGATTCTGGTAATGAATTAATGAGGGAAGTGGGGTCAGCTGAGCAGAACTGATGGCCGAGGGAAACCCCTAAATTAGGGTGCTGTTTATTCTCATAGAGAGGTTACAGAATACATTCACTTCGATCCATTTCATTCGGTGTGCTTCTAGAAATTTAAGTGTGGTCTGTGCTGTTCCCGCGGAAATGGTTAGAATTCTGATGTGAGGAGATGTAAGAAAAGTACAATAAAAGTTGCTTCTGGCTGGCAGTTTAAACAGAAAAAAAAAAAGAGGTCTCTTTACTTGTACTTCTTTTTCTGTCCTCTTTTCTTTATTCATTAAACTGATATTTGAGAACTTCTGTTCATTGGGTGCATTTTTAAAGGTTATATACAATAGCTCAGGGAGTAGTAATTACCAAGACATAAAATAAATGGAGAAACCATTGCTGTAAATAGGATATTTGTTACAGAAAATTTCATTGCAGCAAGTTCCACTAACTATATTACTTGGGAATCCCCTAAGGCTTGAGCAAACTTTTGCATTTCCAATGATGCCTAATGCTATATAACCATGAAGTATGAAATAGAAAATTAACTTTAATAAACATATAATTCAATCTAAATCTTCCTTCTAAGCAAATAGGGCATCTCATTGAAGAAACATTGATTTACATTGTACATTGAGGACATACAGTAGATAGAGAGAGAGATGATTAATATTGAAACTAACCTAAGAGTATAACAATGCACAGTAGGATTGCAATCAAAGCCCCAGTGCTGAGTCCTACAGGTAGAAAAATTGCTTCCACATTACAAGACAGGATGGTTCCATCAGAGTCACACCTACAAACTCGAATAGTCATTGTGTTTGTGCTGCTCTGGACAGGATAGCTACTGTCTTCTACAACAACAGGGAGGAAATACAATTCCTGCTGCCTCCGGCTGTATCCATTTCTTCTGGTTTCAATTCCAGCTGTGTTGTCTACAAGACATGACATTTATGATAAGATTGTTACTATGAACTTTGTCTCAACATGGATGTCTGTTAAACAGTGGGAATCTCTTCTTGAATCAGTGAGATACATCCATATTTTAATTCTTTTATCATGAAAGCTGCCAAAATATAATAAAAATATTCCTTAGGGAAAGAAGAAACATTAATCTTCTCTTGTATAATAATTAAAATGGTTATTTAGAAAGAATACAGAATAGTTTACAAAATAAGATATGTGTTTACTTATTTTGTTTGACATAAGATCCCATTGAGTAAAATAATTCAGTGGATATTTTCTTTCATGTTAGCAGAACAAATTATTATAAGTATGAATTTGCAAATGAAAAATTTTACCTTAGAACCTATTATTAAAATACAGCAAATATCAAATTACTCTTTCAGCTTAAAACTTGATTTGCCTCCAAAACTCTGCCTATATATACACTTTAACTTTTGTACATAAGAGTAACATGGAAAAGAAAAGAAAATGTGTTAATACCATCAAGATTCATTAAAAATTTTAATATCATCATGAATTAGAACACTTTAATTACAAAATTATTTTTAGTCTTCCTAAAATCAACAATAGCAATATTTATTTGGAATAACCTAATGAAACACAATAATTAATTTTATATAAATTCAATTAATATTTCTATAAGAAGTGTCATTATTGCATACATTTCTTGTTTATTTTATTTTTACACATGGATATGACATTTTTGGTTTTAGAGCTTTTTAATTTTTCTATCTTTTAAAATAACATCTAGAAACATTTTTCTATTCTTGGAAAAATGTTAACATTTAGTTTACTATTGCCATATGTGATACTTTGGAATCAGGTTTAAAAAGTCATAAAAACATTATAATTAGATTTTAATAATATTTTATTTGTCTATTTGTAGATGCTACTTTCAGCAACTGAATATTAAGAAGTTTCTGTGTATCCATTTTAGGAGGAAGCACCAAGAAGATAAAACTTGACATGATGAGATGGGGGTTGGTACGGGCAGAATATCTTGTTATGACATAGAGGATATTTTTAAATTAAGAAAAAAAATATCAAGACACTAAAATGTCTATTATGATATCTCCAGTGAAAATTAGTGGTGTCAGGTGCTTGTGGGGACAAGAACATGAATAAGTCTGAGGCTGTAATACATGCATGGGGACTGTAGTTGGTAACTTTGCATGGCGTATACAATTTGCGGAAGGAATAGAGTAGCAATGCTATCGCAAAACAAGAAAGAAAATGTGAAATAGTGAGGTAACAAAGTGTTCCTCCCCACTTAAAAAAAGGCTTACAATTATAAACATAACAAGATAAAACAGAGAATATGGTAAGTGGCACATTGGTGGCACCTGTTCAGATGTGAGACAACACTATGTAGGAAGCAATGTGATCAGCTTCATATCATCACCATTAATTAGATACAGGTCTCCAAGGAGGCTACAATGGTGGCAAGCAGTCAATTCTTATGTCCCTGAATGATGCGATCATCAACCCAATAGCCTGTCAATAATCTGGAAGTCTAATTAGTCTTCTTATCTACCATAATCATGTATAAAACCTAGACAATCTAGCTTTAAGCCCTATTAATTTCTCCTATACTCACTTACCTCTTTCCTTACACCCATTACCCTAAACTAAGACTGTCTCACCTAATTTTCGCAATAGTATCAGAAGCAATTTATGTTTCTCTGTTTTCCACTCTGTATCCAAATGGATCTTCCTAAATGCAAATCTGAACATAGTGTACTCTTGCGGAAAACTTCAAAGGCTTTGCAGGTCTTTCAATCTAAGTTATATTCTCTTTAAATGGCTTAGGTAGAGGGTGATCGTGTCTGGTTTTCCTTAGACAGCTCTATTTTATGTGTGCTGCTCTAATTTAAACGTACTGATCTTGTTCACTTCTCCGGAAAGTGCTCCAGTTTTCATGATTATGTATGTATTCTCTCTACTTACTAGGCCCTTCAGATGTTGGACCCTGTTTCATTGATAGCTATCCCTTACATTTCATTACATGATGCAGAAAACCTTACTGAATTTCCTTCTTGGACAAAATACGGGGATTCTTCTTTCTTTCCCCTCAGGTATTTTTAGCAGACTAAGTTTTCTCAGGAGATCCTTTGACCTTTATCGACCACCATCATCATAATCATCACCATCATCATCATCCTGTCATTGCAATCTGTTGGTTACGTAAAACCTCAGGTGTTTTTTTTATTCCCTATTTCCTTAGACTATGGCAACTTAGAGGAAATAAAATACTGAAAGTCACAGAACAAATACAGTCAGAACCACTAAGCAGCAGTTATCCTTAATGTATCTAATTCAGTGTCATTTTATTTTTGAAGTGGTTGCAACGGTAGTAAATAGAACAGCATGACTGGTGGTGGTAGAAGTAGTAGTTGTGGTAGAAAGTCAAGTGTGGACAGGACGGCATAGGGCTGGGAAAACGTTCTTGAAGGTGAAATGTTTCAGCATTGTGTCCAAGGATGTCCATATAATATTTTATTTAATATAAATACTATGAGTTTTACATTAGTTAGTATAATTTAATGCATTAAGTGTCTGCCATTTATGTAGACATTCTAATTACACAGCCTCTGTTTTGACTTGTGCTGTGCCATGTATTATGCAAAGAAAACAGCTATTAAAAAATTATCAATTTGTATATATAAGAAATGTGCATGTGGAACAAATGATTATGCAAAACAGAAAAAAAATTCTATTTTCCAGACAACCTTTTTTTTTTAACCTCACTCATTAAAGGACTATCCACATTATGAATAGAAGCAATTTGCCTCGTTAGATACAGTGTGTATAGATTAAGCATATTCTTTATCGCTGCCTATAGAATTTTTTCATTCTCATAGATTTGCATATTTTACAAATTTGACTGATTTCAAGAAAAGCATTGATTTCTACCTCTGTGTCCTTTTACAATGTTACATGAGAACAGGTACGTATGTGGTTAAACTTACTTCTGAAGTCACGGATCGTGAAGTTCGGTTTGAGGGCAGCTTCCGGTGATAACCTGAAGGAGAACTGCTGCCCAGCAGGGGAAAGATCCCGGTCTGCAGCGCTGACCACCTGAATGATCTGAAACAAAATCCTGAGTCAGCGTCCGTTTCAGGGGCAACTTTACATACCAGGCTGATGGGTTTATTTAATGAAGCATGCAGGTACACAGAAATGACAGTTATTTACAGATAAGTTTATAAACAAACATGGAAACATTTATAGGATATGGATTATCTCCAAATTGATATCTGCATAACTCCAAAGCTTAGCAGCATTGGATATTCTCACTGATATGCAAACTAAAATTAAAATGCACTTGCTTATATTTCAAATTAAATGAAATAAGTACTTTTTAACCTAAATATGAAAATACTTATTGTGACTGAATAATATTTCATTATATATAAGAATATTTCATTATATGTATGACAATAATATTTCATTATCTATATCGCATTTCCCTTATCCATTAATCTATTGATGGACACTGAGGTTGCTTCTATGTCTTGGCCACTGTAAATGATGCTGCAATAAAAATGGGGATACAGTTACCTTTTCAAGTCAGTGTTCGTGCTTTCTTGGGATAGATACCTAAAAGTGGAAGTGCTGGATCTATTAACTTTTTTAATTTTAAAATTGTATTTATTTATTTAATTTTATATTTAAATTACAGTTTGCATTTGGCATTTTTTGTATTAGTTTCCGGTATACAGCATAGTGGTCAGATGATCATATACTTTCCAAAGCGATCACCCTGATGCTTCAGGTAAACAATACCTGGCACTGTACATCAGCTATTACAATATTACAATACTACAATATTGTTGACTGCGTACATTGTCTTCAGACATAACAACTACACGCTAACTTAATAAACTACATAATATTCAGCCATCAAATAAAAGAAATCTTGCCATTGTGAGAACATGCATGTGGCCTGTGAGGGCATTATGCCAAGTTAGGTGACACAGAGAAAGATAAATGCTCTGTGACTTCGCTTACATGTGGAATCTAAAAGCAAAACAAGATGTAAACCAATTTCCTAGATGCAGAGGACAGATTGGTTGCTAGAAGCAGGGGTAAGGAATGGACAAAGCAGATGAGGGTGATTAAAATATACAAAATACCAGTTATAAAATAAGCCATGGGGATATGATGTACAGCATGGTGACCGTAAGTGATAACACTGTATTGAATGTTTGAAAGTTGGTGAGTTTGCAGGACTTAAAAGTTCTCTTTATGAGAAAAAAAATATCCCCGGCTGGTGTGACTTAATGGATTGAGTGCTGGCCTGTTAAGCAAAGGGTCCTGAGTTTGATTCCCAGTCAGGGTGCATGCCTGGGTTGCGAGCCAGGTCCCCACTATGGGGTTACACAAGATGTAACCATACATTGATGTTTCTCTCCCTCCCTTCCCCCTCTAAAAATAAATAAATAAAATATTAAAAGAAGGAAAATATTTGTATTGTGTATAATGCCAAATGTCAACTAAGTTTATTATGATTGTATTGCAGTATACAAAAATAGTGGATCATTATTTTCTACATCTGAAACTAGTATAATCATTTATATCAATTATACCTCAATAAAAATGAAAACAAAGAGAAAATGCTTACTGAAGACAAAGGCTGTGAGTAATTAAAAGTCTTCGCATTAGGAAGTTTCAGCACAGTTATGTTGTGAGAACAATTTTTTTGTTGTTTTTCAGTTACAGTTGTCCCACCTTTTTCCCCATTGCTCTCCCCTGCCCATCCCCCCCCACTCCCACAGTCAATCCCCACACTGCCCGTGCCTAGGAGTCCTCTATTCATGTTCCTTGGCTTGTCCCTTCCCCTTCTTTCCCCCATTATCCCCCTCTCTCTGCCCCTCTGGTCATCTGGTCATCATCAGCCCCTTGTTTTACTTTCATAAATAAATAAAATGATGAGAGGGATACAAATGATGCATATCTTTTTTTGGTTGTTTTGTTTGTTTCCCCTTAATGGGTAAATTTTAAAGAATGTGTTTTCATTGAGTCTTTAAAAAGGTAAAAATCTTCGTTATGTTTCAAACATTTTTCCTAAATTGTTCCCTTTGTGTATATTATAGCTAAAATTCTGATATTTCAATAGGATGCTTTAAGAATTTGGAGATTAAAAATTACTTCTGAGCACACATGTGAAATGGTAATTTATTACATAAGTAAGCAAGTCAGGGTGGTTTTGAGGCACTTATTAATGTATCCAGTGGCTTTTGCATTCTGGAAATTTGTGTTACCATCACTACTTAGGCAATGATTGATGAGGAAGGAAAGCAAAAGGGAAGTAGACATTAAGTAAATAAAATGGGCAGCATGAGCCTGTTTGCTTCACCAGGAAGCAACAGCTTTTCACACCCCAGGGGACCACAGCACTGAGCTCTGCCAAGGGCATTAACACTCCTCTTCTGCTCTTGGGCTGGAGTGTTGGGGTCACAGGGGGAGGTGCTGGACCAAGAGGTCTGTCTGTCTAACTAGGGGGGTGTAAACTTGGGAATTTAATTCCCACAAAACTTGGGAATTTAATTTGGTCATTTTGAAAAGGCACATGGTCTGTATAAGCCCAAGCTAACGTAATTCCAGAGGAATAAAGATTCTCTCATTCTCTCTCTCTGTCTCCACCCCCCTCACCTGAATAACACAGCATTGCAACAGAATGCAGCTAGAAACACAGCTAAGCTAGCCAAATGGGGACTGAGACCAGTTAGAAACCATCTACAGATTCCAAAGGACTAAGCTTCAATATGAAACAGAAACCATGGACAATGGCTTTTGTCTTGGCTTTGTTGAGGACAAAGGTGGACTTTTTTGTGGCAAGATGGATAGAGATGCAACACTGGCAAATGCAGAGAGGATCCCCCTTAATTTTACATCATCAATAATCCAAAATTCAGAGCTCCATCTTCCTATATGGGACTCAGGACATTCTTTCTGTAGTGACAGTGCAAGCACTCATTTCCTCCCAGTAACAGAGAGAGCGGTGTGCTGGTCTGGTGGTCATGCTCTTCGACTATATCTGAATTTGGCAGAGGAAGTCCTTAGATTCCAGACACTGTACCCTGGTGGGAGGGGTAAATGATGCATCATGTAATCTCAGATCGATGTCATCAAACATGTGATTTTTGCAATGATTTTATGACTTTTTGTCCTAATTTTATGGCTAGAATGCAATGTTATGAGTGTGATCAACCTGTCCATACAGCTGTGTGTGTATGCACACACATGCACGCAGACACGGATGCACGGACTGAATGTCTTGTGCAGTATTAGTCATTTGGAATTTGACAAATGGGTCCTCTGGTGAGAATTTCAGTTCTGTGGTTCAGTGTGAATCAGTCTCACAAATCCATTTACCCTTTAGAATTGTCATAGGTTAGACTTTCATTATTCAGCACCAAAGGTCAGATCATGGAAT
>PVKM010045493.1:0-11983 GCA_004027735.1 Carollia perspicillata
GAGTGTGTTAGAAAATGTAGGTTAGCAGCTGAGTGAGCTATAGCTCACCCACACAAAGTATGCGTTTAATCCTTGCAGTATGTTGACAGTTGTGAACCTCTCACTGCCCTCTGATGGGGACATTTCAGAATCTCCAAAGAATCTCCAAACCATTTTAGTCAAATCCCAATCCTGCCACCCTCCAATTCCTGGCAACCGTGAGTCCACACTCTGTTTTCAGGATTTGCCTATTCTGGTCATTTCATATAAGTGAAGTCATTTATGTAGTATGTGACCTTTGTATCTGGCTTCTTCTACTGACTATGTTTTCAAGGTTCATCCAGATTCTAACATGTACAGTTTCCCATTCCTTTATGTGACTGAAGAGTATTCCAGTGTATGGACATACCACAGTTTGGTTTTGCATTTATTCATTGGTGGATATTTGAATTGTTTTCTTTTTTGGTTGCTGTGAATACTGTGCTATGTACACTTTTGGTGGGAAATCTCTTGTTCTTTCTCTTGGGCATATGCCTGGGGGTGGAGTTGCTGGAACACAATGTCAGCTGAAGACTTGGAGAATCTGCCAGAACAGTATGCAAGCAGCTCACTCAGGAAGTGAATGAGGATTTCCTACTAACTGTGATTCTGGACAATTCAGAGAGTGTGCAGTGGAATCTTGTTGTAGTTTTTATTTACATTTCAGTTATGACTAATGATGTAGAACATTATTCTGTTCTAATTGATCTTGGGCATGTCTTCTTTGGGCATCTATTTATTCATATGCTTTGCAGATTTTATGCTGAGATAATTTTGTTTTTTCATTATTCGTTTTGCGTGTTATTTAGCGTATGTTCTTGATATAAGTCCCATATACAATAGGTGGTTTGCAGATTTTTTTGGCCCACTCCATGGGTTTTTCTTTTACTTCCTTAATGAGGTCCTTTGAAGCACAAAAGTTTGATGAGGTCCAGTGTATCCATTTTCATTTTTGTGCTTGTCCCCATATATTTGGTGACATTTTTATAGTCATGATCTAAGCACGGGTTTTACAGTGCATGTGATACCAATCTAGGAAGCCCTCCTTTTACCGCAAGCTTGAGTCTCTGCAGGGCATAGGTGGGTGGTCCTAGGGGCCCTTGTCTGGGTCTGTCTGGGAGTTCTCTCCTAGAATCTCTCACTCTTTCCCCTTTATGTGGCCCGCTTCTGTAAGCTGCAGGCCTAAATTCCATGGCACTCATTGAAATGTTCAGGGGAGCCCCCATGGATCAAGCCTTGGAAACACCCCAAATGCCACCATAGACAGTACTAAAGAACCAGGCTGCCTGTAGAGAATGAGGGGAGTTTCTCCCAAAATATGTTCACATCCCACTCCTGGCACCTGTAAATATGACCTAATTTTGAAATAGGTTCTTTGATGATATAATTAAGTTAAAGATTTCAAGATGAGATGATACTGGGTGTTCTGCATGAGTCCTAAATCCAATGGTATGTTCCTTCTAGGAAACAGAAGGCGAAATGGCACGCAGAGGAGAAGGCCATGTGTAGATGCAGGCAGAGATGGGAGTGATGCAGCCACAAGCCAAGGAATCCCAGCAGCCACCCAGGACGGAGAGAAAAGGAATGGAATGTCTCCTACCTAGAGCCTGTGGAGAAAAGGAGGTCTTGCCCATGCTTTGATTTGGATTTCTGACTTCCAGAATGCCAGAGAACACCTTTTTTAAATTTGAAGCCATTTAATTTGTGGAAATTTATTTCAGCCACAAGAAACTAATGCACTGTATCCATCAAAAAACAAAACAAAACAACAGAGACCATCTCCAGTACAAACAGAAAACTCAGTCTCCTGGTATTAACTTCATATCCCCTCAGTTCCTGTGGGAACCTGATGGGACACCTAAGTGCCTGTGGGTGTCACATCCCCAGCTCCACAGCTGCATCCCCCACCCTGTTCCTGGCCTGAACCCATTGTATTGTCTGTGGCACAAGGGCAGTCACTGACTCTGCTCCTTCCTGCACTGAGATGTAGGCACCTCCTGTGCAGAGGGGCTTCCCTCACCTCTGGACACTCATTCCTGCTGGGGAAACAGGACCCAGGCTGGACACTGTTCCTAAAAGCCATAGCTTTTAGGGTAAGGAGTTGGTACTGTCCCCTCTAATAAAGAATATTTAGGGATGGCTTTTGAGTCTTTCATAGAATGACTGTGGTTTTATAAGTAAATGAATGTGTTTAATTTATTCTTCTTGGTGCTAAAATAGTCTCAAATATTTTTAAGTTTATGCTTATTGTTGACATTATTACAGATGTTCCCATCTCTCTCCCTGCACCCACCTCCACCTCTGCCCCACCCCCATTCCCTGTGGCCATCACCACACTCTTGACTGTGTCTATGGGCTATGCATACATTTTCTTTGGAAAAAATCCCTTCACCCTTTATCTAGTCCCCCCTTTCCCTTTCATGAGATAGCTGTCAGCTTGTTTTATGTATCCAGCCTCTGTTTCTATTTTGTTCATCAGTTTATTTTCTTCATTAGAATCTACATAGAACTGAGATCATATAGTATTTGAGGTTTTTTTCTGACTGACTTAGTTCACTTAGCACAATAATCTGCAGGTCCATCTATGCTGTTGCAAATGGTAAAAGTTCCTCCTTTTTATGTCCTCATAGTATTCCCTTGTGTAAATGCACCACAGCAATTTTACCCAATCTTTTACTGGTGGACACTTGGGCTGTTTCCAGATCTCGGCTGTTGTACATAATGCTGCTATAACTATAGAGGTGCAAGGTGCCCACATTCTTTCAAATTGGTTATTTCGGATTCTTAGGATATATTCCTAGAAGTGAAATCACTGCTTTAAAGGCAACTTCCATTTTTAATTTCTGAGGAAACTCCATACTGTTTTCCTCAGTGGCTGCACCAGTCTGTATTCCTCCAACCGTGCACTAAGGTTCCATGTGTTATTTGTTGATTTATTGGTGGTGGACATTCCGGCAGGTGTGAGATGATATCTCATTATGGTTTTAACTTGCTTCTTTCTGATGATTACTGATGTGGAGCATTTTTTCATATGTCTATTGGCTATCTCAATGTCTTCTTTGGAGAAATATAAATTCAGGGTTTTTGCCTATGTTTTAATAGGATTATTGGTCTTCCTGCTTTTGAGTTGTATAAGTTCTTTATGTATTTTGGATGTGAATCCCTTATCAAGAGTTCCCTTCCAGAAATGCAGCCCTGCAGATGTTCACCACAGAGAGAAGGACCAGTCTGATGGGAGTGACTCAGCAGAAAGAGACCAGTCTCAGTCCAACACCCTGGACCCTCTACATGACCATGACCCTGAGAAAGACCCTGCAGGGCTTGGTCAGGGCCTGGACTGAGGAGACCCCTGGGATCCTCATAGAGAAGCTCTGTCCCAGAGCCCCTCCCCAGACCCCTGTCCCAAATATGCTGACTCCAGGGACCCTGGGCAGCCTGTGTCAGGGTGGGTTTGGCCACCTGGGGAGCTCTATGCCCAAGGCTCCTGAGCTGCTGACCAGTCAGGGCTCAGCCCCAACAGCCACATTAGGGCAGTGATGGAGCCTCATCCTTCACCTGAGATGGTGTGTGGAGAGCACAGGTAGACAAATGGCCAAATGCCCTGGAGGACACAGGAGACTCCAGTCAATGGTCAGCATCCCCAGGGAGGAGCAGAAAATGTGTTCCTGGCAGCTGCTCCTCCATCAGGAAACTGCCTAGGGACTTGCTGTCTTTGGGGGAAATAGTATCAGTTGTCATTTTGGAGGCAGCTTCTCCATACTAAGTTTTGGTCAAGTTCACAGACCAAATGCTAATGCATAATCCTTTTTACCATTTGTTTGATATTCATTCAGCAGAAACTGAGGCTCAGTGTGATTCAGTCATTGGATCGGGGTGACACAGGCCATGAGCAGCAGATCAGACACAGCAAGGTCTTTGCATCAGCAGAGCTTGACCCTCCTTGCCCACCCTGGGGGTCTGTGGTCCCCAAGACCAGTCATTGGTTCAGGTCCCTTCTTAGACATCCCCACTCAAGGTAGGTTTTCTGGTCTGGGGAGTGACAGCAAATAGAGAACTAATTAATTTTCATTCTGCAACAAAATTACTTTCATGAACAATCAGAATCCATGCTGGGAACACCCAGACTCCCCCCTCAAGTGTTCGATCCACACCTTTCTGCTCTGGACTTGAAATCACTTACTTCTTTCCTGATGTGTTTTGTTGGTGTCCCTCCCATTGAATATGAAGGAAAGGAAAAGCCCTTCTTCTTTCACTCCTCACTCCACACCTGCAACCTGCTCAGGGACCAGCACTCAATTGCTCATTCATGAAGAAGGGAAGGTGTGGAAAGTAAATGAACAAATGAATGAGTGATGCATAATCTCTTCACACACTGGTACCTGGATAAAGAGTGCTGGGAGATTTTGGACATACCTGTTCCCTCCCCCTCCAGGGGCTGAGACCCAGGCTCCATGTCTATGACCACGTGTCCCTGATGCTTCCCAGGAGCCAAGTCTCATACTGGTTCTGGGGCTGTTGGGCTGTGGGAGGGTTTTCTGGGCTGCATTGGACCTGCCCTGGGGCAATTGTGGGCTCTTGTTTCTTGCAGGGGATTTTTGTTGTTGCTGTTGTTTTTGGTTTGTTGTTTGTATCATTGCTGAGGAATGCTTATTGATGTTAGAGACAGGGGAAGAGAGGGAGAGCCAGGGGAAGAGAAGGGAGAGACACTTGATCTGTGGCCTCTCACATGCACCCCATCCAGGGATCCGCACATAACCTAGGTGTGTATCCTGACCAGCATTCAGACCCATGATCTTTTCCTTCACAGGACAATGCTCCAACCAGCTGAGCCACACCAGGCAGGGCCTTGGAGTTTTTTGAGTCACGTGTAACCCCCACTGCCCACAAAATCATCTCGGCCCCTCGCTGCTCCTTCCACGTCCCTCATCTTCCTCTTCTTTCACTCCATCTGCACTGCCCTGCTCTCCTCTACTTCCTCCACCCTGCAGGCTCCCTCGATTCTCCTGCTCACACCTATGTCCCCGCCCACCCTCATGGGCAACAGGAAAAGACACAGGAGTTGGTCAGAGCAGCAGACCCTGGCTTCATCATGAGCCACTTCTCAGGTCACCAGGAGGAAGAGCCTCCACTGTGCCCCCATGCAGGGCTCTTCCCTCCCTGTTACCAACAAAAGCAGCAGGCCACCTGACAAGGATATGTCACTTTTATTTTTAAAAAACCAACCTTTTATTTTGATTTTTAGGTATATTTGATGACTATGCTGTTACAGTTGTCCCATATTTATCTCCCTCTGCTTGGTACACCCATTCCCTCTTGCATTCCCCCAGCCCTTAGTTTATATCCATGGGTCATACATATAAAATCTCTCACATAGGCTTCTCCTATAGGCTTCATAATGGCTTCTTCATTTCCCAAACTATTCTTATCCCCCTACCTGTCTATTTTGTGCCTACCAATTATGCTTCTTATTCCCTGTACCTTTTCCCCCATTCTCCCCTTTCCCACTCCCTGCTGATAACCCTCCATGTGACCTCCATTTCTGTGGTTCTGCTCTTCTCCTATTTGTTTTCTCAGATTGTTTCTTTAGCTTCAGTGGTTGATAGTTTTGAGTTTGTCATTTTACTGTTCTTATTTTTTATCTTCTTCTTTTTCTTAGATAAGTCCCTTTAACATTTCACATTTCACTTGGTGATGATGAACTTCTTTAACTTGGTTTTACCGGGCAAGAACTTTATCTGCCCTTCCATCGTAAATGATAGCTTTGTTGGATAGAGTAATCTTGGTTGTAGGTCCTTGCTTTTCAACTCTTTGAATACTTCTTGTCAGTCCTTTTTTTGCCTGCAAGTTTTCTTTTGAGAAATCAGCTGACAGTCTAATGCGAACTCCTTTGTAGGTAACTATCCTTTTTTCTTGCTGCTTTTAAGATTCTCTTCATCTTTAACCTTTTGAACTTTAGTTATGGTGTGTCTTCATGTGGTCCTCTTTGGGTCCAACTTGTTTGGGATTCTCTGAGCATCTGGCCTTGTATGTCTCTTTTATTCATCTATTTAGGGAAGTTTTCTTTCATTATTTTTTCAAATAAGTTTTCGATATTTTGTTCTTCCTCTTCTCCTTCTGCCATCTCTATGATTTGGATGTTGGTCTTTTGGAGTTTCCAAAGTCTTCTTATTCTCACCTGATTTTTTTTTATTTCTTCTTTCTTCACTCTGTATTGGTTGACTATTTATTTCTTTTTTATTTGATTGTTGTTCAAGTACAGTTGCCTGCATTTTCCCCCTGCCACCCCAGCCATCCCCACCTCCCTCCACTGATTCCACCTTGCCTTGGTTTTCTCTGTGTGCCCTTTATAGTTGTTCCTGCAAACCCTTTCCTCATTTCTCCCAATTATCATCTCCCATACCCCCTCTGGTTACCATCAGATTGTTCTTAATTTCAATGCCTCTGGTTATATTTTGCTTACTTGTTTGTTTTGTCAATTAGGTTCCACTTAAAGGTGTGATCATATGGTATTTGTCTTTCACCCCCTAGTTTATTTCACTTAACATAATGCTCTCCAGTTTCATTCATGCTGTCATAAAGGGAAGGAGCCCCTTCTTTCTTTCTGCTGCATAGTATCCCATCATGTAAATGTACGAATAGGTTTTGGATCCATTCATTTACTGATGAGCACTTAGGTTGCTTTCAGCACTTGGCTATTGTAAATTGTGCTGCTATTCACATTGGGGTGCATAGGTTCTTATGGATGGGTGTTTCAGGGTTCTTAGGATATAATCCCAGCAGTGTAATTGCTGGATAAAAAGTCATTTCCATTTTTAGTTTTGTAAGGAAATTCCACACTGTTTTTTTTTTTCACAGTGACTGCACCAGTCTGTATTCCCAGCAAGAGTGCACTACATTGTGTTTTCTCCACATCCTCTCCAACACTTGTTGTTTGTTGATTTGTTTATGATGGCCATTCTGACCAGTGTGAAGTGATATCTCATTGTGGTTTTAATTTGCATCTCTCTCATGGCTTGTGATATTGAGCACCTTTTCATATGTCTCTGGGCCCTGTGCATGTTGCCCTTGGAGAAGTGTCTGTTCAGGTCTTTTGCCTATTTTTTAATTGGGTTGTTTGTCTCCCTAGAGTGTACTCGTGTGAGTTCTTTATATATTTTGGAGATCAAACTCTTGTCAGAGGTATCATTGGCAAATATGTTTTCCCATATAGTTGATCCTCTTTTCATTTTAGTGCTGTTTTCTTTAGCTGTGCAGAAGCTTTATATTTTGGTGAGATCCCATTTGTTTATTCTTTCCTTTGTGTCCCTTGCTCTAGGGGACATTATCAGTGAAAATATTGCTAAATGGAATAACTGACATTTTCCTGCCTGTGTTTCATTCTATGACTTTTATGGTATCACAACCTGTATTTAAGTCTTTCATCTACCTTGAATTTATTTTTGTGTGTGGTGTAAGTTTGTGGTGGAGTTTCTTTCTTTCCTTCTTCTTCTTCTTTTTTTTTTTTTTTGCATGTAGCTGTCCAGTTCTCCCAATACCATTTGTTAAAGAGGCTATTTTTACTCTTTTTGTGCTCTGGCCCCTTTGTCAAATATTAATTGCCCATCAAGACTTAAGTTTATTTCTGGGCTCTCTATTCTGTTCCATTGGTCTGTGTGTCTGTTCTTATGCCAGTCCAGGCTGTTGTGATTACAGTGGACTTATAATGCAGTTTGATATCAGGTATTGTGATCCCTCCTACTTTGTTCTTCTTTCTCAAAATTGCTGCTGCTATTTGGCATCCTTTATGTTTCCATATATATCTTTGAAATGTTTGTTATATATCTGTGAAATATGTCATTGGTACTTTAATAGAGATTGTGTTGAATCTATACATTACTTTCAGTATTATGGACATTTTGATGATGTTAATTCTTCCAATCCATGAACATAGTACATGTTGCTATTTGTTTGTGTCTTCCTTAATTTCTTTCTTCAGTGTTGTGTAGTTTTCTGAGTACAAGTCTTACCTCCTTGGTTTTGTTTATTCCTAGGTACTCTATTTTTCTTGTTGCTATACCAAGTGGGATTTTATTCCTGATTTCTGTTTCTGATATATCATTGTTGTTATACAAAAATTCCTTTTATTTCTGAATATTGCCTTTGTATCCTGCTGTTTTGCCAAATTCCCTTCTTAGGCCAAGTAGTTTTTTGGTGGAATCTATAGGATTTTCTATGAACACTCTCATGTCATCTGCAAAGAATGACACTTTTGGTCCCTCCTTTCCAATTTGGATGCCTTTTATTTCTTTTTCATGTCTGATCACTGTGGCTAAAACTTCCAATACTATGTTGAATAGAATTGGTGGAAGTGGATATTCTTGTCTGGTTCCTGATCTCAGTGGGAAAGCTTTTAGTTTTTGCCAATTGAGTGTGATGTTGGCTGTAGGTCTCTCATGTATGGCCTTATTATGTTGAAGTATGCTGCCTCTGCTCCCATTTTGCTGAGTGTTTTTATCATAAATGGGTTCTGCATTTTATTAAATGCTTTTTGGGGGGCATCTATTGATATAATTATACCATTTTTGTCTTTCCTTTTGTTTATGTGATGTATTATGTTTACTGATTGACAAATATTGTACCATCCTTGTATCCCTGGAATAAATCCCACCCAGTCATGGTGTATGATCTTTTTAATATATTGCTGGATGTGGTTTGCCAGTACTGTGTTGAGGATTCTAGCGTGTATATTCATCAGCGATATTGGCCTGAAGTTCTCTTTCTTTATTGTGTCTTTATCTGGCTTTGGGATTAAGATGATGCTGGCTTCATAAAAACAGTTTGAGAGTCTTCCCTCTTCTTGAATATTTTGGAAAAATCTGAGAAGAATAGGAGTTAGCTCTTCTTTAAGTGTTTTGTAAAATTCTCCTGTGAAACTGTCTGGTCCAGGGATTTTGTGTTGGGAGTTGTTGGTTTTTTTTTTGTTATTGTTGTTGTTACTTCTTCAGTTTCAACAGTTGTTACCAGTCTGTTCAGGCTTTCTGCTTCTCCTTGGTTCAGTTTTGGAACATTAAATTTTGCTAGAAATTTGTCCATTTTACCCAGGTTTTCAAATTTCTTGACATACAGTTGTTCATAATAATTTTGTACAATCCTGCATATTTCTCTGATATCAGTTGTAATTTTTTCCTCTTTTATTTATGATTGTATTTATTTGGGTCCTTTCTCTTTTTTTCTAGATGAATCTGTTTAAAGGCCTGTCAATTTTGTTTATCTTTTCAAAGAACCAGCTCCTGCTTTTATTGATCTTAAGAATTGTTCTTTTAGTCTCTATGTCATTTAATTCTGCTCTGATCTTGGTTATTTCCTTCCTTTTACTTGCTCTGGACTGTCTTTGTTGTTGTTCCTCGAGTTCTTGTAGGTATAGTGTTAAGTTGTTTATTTGAACTGTTTCTATCTTTTTTGGTAAGCCTGTATCACTATGAACTTCCCTCTCAGGACTGCCTTCACTGTGTCCCATAGGTTTTGGATTGTTGTGAGTTCATTTTCATTTGTTTCCAGAAACTTTTGGATTTCTCCCTTGGTATCATTCTTAACCCATTCATTGTTTAATAGTATGCCATTCATGCTCTATGAATTTGAGTGTTTTAGTGTTTTTTCCTTGAGGTTGGTGTTTAGTTTATGGCCCTGTGGTCTGAGAAAAATTTTCTTGAATTTGTTGAGGCCTGTTTTGTGTCCTATCATGTGGTCTATCTTTGAAAATGTTCCATGTGCATTTGGAAAGACTGTATTTTGCTCATTTGGGATAAAGGTTCTACAAATATATCTATATCCATCTATCTATCTATCTATCTATCTATCTATCTATCTATCTATCTATATCTATATCTATGTATCTATATCTATATCTATATCTAGATCTAGATCTATGTCTATATCTATATCTATATCTATATCTATACCTATATATCTGTTAAGTCCATTTGATCTAGGCCATTGTTCACAGATATCCTTGGCATTGTGGCCAAGGATCTAGGGCCTTGATCTAGGCCACAATATCCTTGTTGATAATTTGTTCAGAAGATCTATACATTTTTTTATGGTGGGGTGTTAAAATCCCCTAGTATAAATGTATTGCTGTCTATATATTTCTTGAAGTCCTCCAGGATTTTCCTTATATATTTGGATGTTCCTGTGTTGGGTGCATATATATTTACAATATTTATGTCTTCTTGATGGATTCTTCCCTTGAGTATTATGAAATGTCCTTCTGGGTCTCTTCTTATGGCCCTTATTTTGAAGTCTATTTTGTCTGATATAAGTATTGCTACTCCCGCTTTTTTTCCCGATCGATTTGCTTGGAATATTTTTTTCCAACCCTTCACTTTGAGTCTATGTAGGTTTTTTTTTTCCTGAGGTTGGTCTCTTGTAGGCAACATATGTGTAGGTCATGTTTTCTTACCTAGTAGGTACCTTATGTCTTTTGAGTGGAACATTTAATCCATTAACATTTAAGGTTATTAATGATAGGTATTTAATTTTTCCCCTTTGTACCTGTGTTCCTCTCTTTCTCACTCTTTTACTTCCTTTTCTTACAGCAGTCCCTTTATCATATCTTGCAGTGCTGGTTTGGTAGAGGTATATACATTTCACCTTCCATTTAAATTGAGAGCCTCGCTGGGTAGAGTAAGTAGTCTTGGTTTCAGGTCTTTGCTTTTCATTACTTGTAATATTTCTTGCCATTCTCTCCTGGATAGGAGTGTTTCTGTTGAGAAATCAGCTGCTAGCCTTATCAGACCTCCATTGCATGTTACTTCTTGTTTCTCTCTTGCTGCTTTTAAGATCCTCTCTTTGTCTTTAAAACTGGTCATTTTAATTATGGCGTGTCTTAGAATAGGCCTCTCTGGGTTCTTCTTGATTAGGGCCCTCTGTGCTTCCTGAACTTGCATGATTTTTTCCCTCTACAAGTTCAGAATGTTTTCTGTCATTATTTTTTCAAACAAGTTTTCTATCCCTTGGTCCTTTTCTCCTTCTGGTATTCCTATGATTCGAATGTTGTTGAACTTCATGTTGTCTTTCAGTTTTCTTAAACTATCTTCATACTTTTTGAGTCTTTTTTCATGTGTCTGCTCTGTCTGGGTTTTCTAGGTTTTTCTTTCCATCTTGTCTTCCAGCTTGCTAATTCAGTCCTCTGCTTCATCCAGTCTGCTTGTAATTCCTTCTAGTGTGTTATTTCAGAAATTGTATTCTTCATTTCTTCCTGGTTCTTGTTTATAGTTTCTGTTTCCTTTTTAATACTGTTGTAGTACTCATTCAGTTCTTTGTAGTTGTCTGTGAGTTCCTTGAGCACCTTTATAACCATCCTTTTCAATTCAATATCTGATAGTTTGCTTACCTCCATTTCATTTAGCTTTTTTAGTATAGAGTCTTCCACTCCTTTCACTTGCAGGTTCTTTTTTGTCTCCTCATGTTAAGCAACTCTTTTCATTTGTTTCTGGGATTCCTGATGTTCTTCTTTGCTGGCTGTCTTTGTAGGGTGAACGTCTATGGTAGGGGTTCTGTGGGACTCAGTGGTGTGTTCTCTTTGATCTCCTTGTCTGGATAGTCTAAGGTTCCTCTTTTTTTCCCCATGTGAGTGGGCTTTCTGTTATACTTGGGTTTTACCCATTGGTGGCTCCTTTGTTGGTGGGTTCTCTCTTCCAGCGGGTTTACTGGTATTTGCCACCCCCACCTTATCTTGTATGTGATCTGGGGCAAGGTGAAGGCAGAGTGGATTAAGACAATGGGAGAGTATTCTATGGGATTTAAGGTACCAACAAGTAGAGAACATACAGGAGATCCTTTGGAGAAGTACAGCAATAAGCGTGCTATTTCACCCAACTAGCTACATTTTGTAAAAAGTGGAAAAGAGATAAGACTCTTGTTAGGTGGGTCTTCAGGTGCCACAGTTTTGAGTTCAATCTCCAGTCAGGGCACACGCAGAAATGAA
>PVKM010045494.1:0-11957 GCA_004027735.1 Carollia perspicillata
GTATGACCCATGGACATGAAATAAGGTGGGGGGGGTGTGGGGAATGCAGGTGGGAGGGGGTGCACAGGGCAGAGGGGAATAAAGGGGGGAAATGGGACAACTGTAATAGCATAATCAATAAAACATATTAAAAACTTACATTATGGTTATGATCACACAGCTCTGAGAATATACTGAAAATTGTCAAATTGTTGAAATGAGTGGTCTTTGTGGCGTATTAATTATATCTTAATTAAATTGTTAGAATTGTTAATTCTGTCTTCCCTTCATACCAGAGCTTGAGAACACATGAGTTCAAAATAATTGTCATTTCTTGGTATGTATTTGGCTTCACTTTTTCCCTGTCATAATAAAAGGTACTCTTCTATTCTTAAAAGTGTCTCTCTTTTAAGTTGTCCTCCATCCCTTCCTCTCTTGTCCAACTTGGACAAACAAGAGGATGCCTGTAAGAATTCCTGTATTCACCACCTACTACTTATGAGTAGGCGCTGATATTAGCACATTAGTAAGCCCATGCCGAATTAAAAAGAGACTATTATTTTCTGCACCCTTTCCATATTTTAGTTTTGGCATAGTTTCATTAGAGTTTTGCAAGCAGTCAACTTATTCAAGAGCAAGATTCCCCCGTGATTGAAAAGTGCTGGGCAGAGACTTGAAAGCAGAGGCTATTAGAGGCAGGTTGGAATGCTGGAATTGTGTTTAGAGCCTGTCCCCAATTTGATGCATGACTTCAAGCAACTTTAAGCTTGTAGAAAAGCTAAAACTGTACCCGTTGTTTGTCAAATGCTATGTATAGTAGTGTAGAAGTGGGAAATATAACTATCGTCACATAGTGGATTGAGGCAGTAGGAAATGGAATGATAAAGGCAGAGGTGTCTTTCTACACCCTGAAAGCATCCTGGGAAAGAAGGAATCAAGTTAGCTCTTAGATGGTGTGGGATGCAGTGACATTACTCAAATATATGCTCCAGCTATTGCAGCAGACTTTCCTGTTACATATATCCTGCAGGGGCTGAAGGGTCCTAACATTTTAATACCAGAGATTGTGAGTAAAAAAGCAAACAAGGAATTTGTATGTTGAGCCGGCAGGAGAGGGGGAGGGTGTCCTTCACCTTCTCTCCTTCTCTTACTTCAGCATGAGCCTGCAAGGTGTGAGTCTCCAGGGAGAATTGCGGCAGTGCAGAGAGCAGACTTTGCAGCTCATGGTGGAAGAGCAGCATGGTGCACCTGTCGGTGCACAGCTGCCTTTGCAGAGATGAGCTGCCTAGCATTCAGAAAATTCTGCCTAGGATTATCGATGAAATCTGTAAAAGCACTAAGGTGCCTTTGAAATTTTTGGTTCCAATAATGGAATTTCTGCAGGTATGAGTTATCAAACTTGGTATCTCAGACAGGGATCCATATTTCTGAGTTATTTTAAGATTTTATTTATTTATTTTTAGAACAAGGGGAAGGGAAGGAGGGAGTGAGGGAGAGAAACATCAGTGTGTGAGAGAAACATCAATCAGTTGCCTTCCACATGCCCCCAACTGGGCACTTGGCCCACAACCCAGGCATGTGCACTGACTAGGAGTCGAACCCACGACCTCTTGGTTTTGTGGTATGACGCCCATCCCACTGAGCCACACCAGTCAGGGCTTTCTGAGTTTTCTTAGGTTATTCTTCCTTAATTTAGTTCCTTTGTCAATGGGTCGATGATTTTTTTTTATTAGATGGTGCATCTGGGATTTCTTCACTGAATGCCAACTTTCTTCACTTGTCCATCTACTCTCATGACTATCTCTGGTCTCTTCATCTCTCTTTCTTACTGTTTTTAAGGTAAAATTAGTGACTTATATTGTAGCTATAAGCATGCTGCTAGTTTCCTTTGGTTTGGGAAGAGAAGAGCGTATACACTTGAGGATAGAGCTTGGCTGCCCCATTTGGTGACATAAAATGCTATGTGGAGAGCTGAATCTACTGATGTGTGAAATACTTCTAAGAAGTCTCTCAAGTGTCTTCATACCCTTTGGCATGCAGTTTGTCCTAGATGCGTGCTCTCTGAAAGCTGAAGTACCTTCCTTGAATGGATGGAGGGAGGCTGTCCAAGCATGAGTGATGGAAATGGAGTCTGCCCCTAGTTGTCTGCCCAGCAGCTTGGACCCAACAACTGTCAGTCACTTGACTTCTTATGGGTATTTCATACAGTTCTGAATCATATTTCTATTGCAGAAAGCAAACTGAAAAAAAAATACTATGTACAGAAAAAGTATGATGATGTAGTTCCTGTTGTTGGATCCTTAGTATCCTTTACATCACATGTACTTTGCTTTTGAGCCCATCGTCCTAACCATTACACACACAGCAGTTTGCATGGTCACAGAGCTGCCAGACTCTTGGAGTGATTGTTCTAATTGCCACCTACCACCACCTCCTCCTTTTGTTTCTCCTCTAGGCTTGTTTACACTCTTTTGAGAAACTGTTTCCTTGGCTTCTTCAATCCTTTTCTTTCTCGATTCTCCCCCTGCTTTCTGACTGTTTTTTGTTGTTGTTGTTGTTGTTGTTGTTGTTGACTTTTTCCCTCTGCCTAGACCTTATTTATTGGTGATGCTTAGGGTTCCCTCTTTGACCTATAACTGTTCTCCAGATGCTTGATCTTTTTATATATATGTTTAAGTATATTTTATTGATTATACTATTACAGTTGTCCCATATTTTTTTCTCCTCTGTATTCCCCTCTTCCCTGTACCTCCAAACTAGCATTCTCCCTGCCTTAGTTCATGTCCGTGGGTTGTACATATAGGTTCTTTGGCTTCTCCATTTCCCATACTGTTCTTAACCTCCCCCTGTCTCTTTTGTACCTACCATTGATGCTTCTCATTCCCTGTACTTTTACCCCATTCTCCCCCCTTCCCTTCCCCCTCCTCAATGATAACCTTGCATATGATCTTCATTTCTATTCCTGTTCTATTTGTTTGCTTAGTTTGTTTTTGTTTTTTTTTTAAATTCAGTTGTTGATAGTTGTGAGTTTGTTGCCATTTTACTGTTCATATTTTTTATCTTCTTTTTCTTAGATAAGTCCCTTTAACATTTCATATAGTAAGGGCTTGGTAATGATGAACTCCTTGAACTTAACCTTATCTGGGAAGGACTTTATCTGCCCTGCCATTCTAAATGATAGCTTTGCTGGATAGAGTAGTCTGGCCAGATACTTATTCTCCCCAAGCAATCTCATCTGCTTTTCCAGGTTTACAAATCAAATACATGGAGCTGACTCCATATATCTGTCTCCTGCCTTGATCTCTCCCTAGAGTTGTAGATTCATATATATATTCAGTTGCCTGTTGGACATATTTACTCAGATTCAAACCCAGTAGTGGCTCTATACTTGAGTTCTGTTTATTAGTATTCATCCGTCTCTGTTTATTAGTATTCATCCGTCTGCTAAAGCCTGAAACGTAAGAGTCATCTTAGAATTCTGTGCTTCACTCCTGTATGTCACATCAGTTACAAATTCCTGTGTATTTTATGTACTAAATACTTACTGAGTCCATTCTTTCTCACAGAGTTCTTGGTTCAAGCCGTTAACTTCTATCTGGATGATTGCAGTAATATTCTAACTGGTATATTTATCTCTAATCTTGCTTTTTCAAGTCAGTCTGCATTGTGTAATCAGATGATTTAGGAATTAATTTATATATGATATTCCCCATTTTAAATTAATGGCTCCCCATTGATCATAAGATACAGTCTATGATTTTATAGTAAGCCACTTGGGAAATGTTTGGGATATTTCTTAAAAGTTAAATATATGCTTACCATGAGACTCAGCAATTCCACTTCTGGGTTTCTACAGAAAAGAAAGGAAAACATGTACACACAGACTTGTATGCAAATATTCATAGAAGCATTATTTAAAATACCCCAAACTGGAAGCAATCCAAATGTCCATCAACTGGTGGACAGATAGATAAAATGTGGTATAACTATGCAAAGAAATACCATTCAGCTGTAAGAGGGACTGAACTACTGATAGGTGCAGCAACGTGGAGGAATCTCAGACGTTTCACGCTAAGTTAAAGAACCCAAATATTAAAATGACCCATTGTATGATTCTACTTGTGTGACATATCTAGAGAAGGTACAACTACGGAGACAGAAGGCAGGTTGGTGATTGTCTAAGGGTAAAAGTGAGCATTGCCTAAAAATGGGCTCGGGGAAACTTGTTGGGGTGCTGGGAAGTTTAAAACTGCGTTTTAGTAACAATGACACAATGATGTGAATTAATAAAAGCTCAAACAAAACAAAACATGAAAAGCATGGCATAGAAGACTCATTA
Source organism: Carollia perspicillata (assembly GCA_004027735.1). Lineage (NCBI taxonomy): Eukaryota > Metazoa > Chordata > Mammalia > Chiroptera > Phyllostomidae > Carollia > Carollia perspicillata. Next base: position 4,319 of record PVKM010045494.1, read on the forward strand.
CCATTTGATCTCTCCCGTAGCCTCAGTTCTCATCCTTCCCTGCCTTATGTTTGGGGCTCTGGCAGCACTGAAATACATGTACTTTACCGCAGGTGCTGTTTTTAATTGCATTTGCTTTACGTCATACAGTACCTTCTATCAGAGAAATTTTTTCCTGCACTCATGTCCATCCTTCTGGCTTGCTTAAGCTCACTTGAGAATCAATCAGGCTCCAAGAAGCTTTCCCCAACCTTGTCTTCTGATCCAAATAGGGTAAAATTGTCCATCCTAGGATCTGATGGTTGTCTACATATTTTTAGGTACTTACTCTATTGCAGTAAGTCCTTACTTAATGTAGTGAATAGGTTTTGAGACTTTAAGCAAAATGATGTTTAACAAAACCAGTTTTGCCATAGGCTTTTTGATGTAAATGAGAGTTAAATTTCTACAGCATCCCATCAACATTGTAAGGAAATGACATTGAATAAAATGACTGTGTTATTCGAGGACCTGGTGTATATTGAAATGGCTTGTTTATCCATATATTCCACCACACTCTAAGTTCCCAGGGAGCATGTGCAAAGTCCTGTGTGTGTATGAGGCCTCCAGTGCTGGCAGAGTCCCTGCTGCAGAATGAGCACGCAAGTTGAGTTCTGTTGTATTCCTTCTACGTGGTGAATTTAATCTAAAGATGATTTCTTGTCTTTTTTTTTTTAAGAATGAAATTTGTATAAATATAACCCTAATCTGGGGGAAACAGTACCACAGCATTTTTCACGGTGTTTTCTATTTTTCTTTTCTTTCCTTTCCTAACTTATTATCCACCTTTAATGTACTATAAATAACACTCCATCAGACAGAAATTCTATCAGCGTTCTCCAGGGAAACAGACCAGTAGGATATGAAGACCAAATTTCTTCCTCAAGGTAACCTCAGCTTGTTCGTAGTTGAGTTTAGTTGATTAGATGAGACCCACCCACATTATCGAAGATAACCTCTTTGCTTATAGCCTACTGCTTGTGGGTGTTGCCCACATTTGCAGAATGTTTTCACAATGCAACCTAAATGAGTGTTCTGTGGAACAACGGGATATTCTAGGCTAGCCAAATTGATACATAAAATGAACCATCACCAAAACAGACACTAAATTTTTAATTGCAAGAGATCTCAGAACTCCCCTGGTGATCTCACCATATTCCACCCCTTGCCTCTTTTGTGGATTAAGAAATGGAGGCCCAAGGAAGTTTGTGGTTTCAGCTCACAAAACAGAAAGGGACTTCCAGCAGCTTATGGCAACAAATGAATGCCCAGGGCTACTCCCTCTTTCCCTTATCAACTGCGTCATTAGGCATTTCTAGGTCATTCATTAACCAGGACTGAAATCTCAAATGAATTACTGCTACCATTTTCTCTCTTTCTGAGTTCTGTTTTTTTTCTTTTTCTTCTCAAGGGAATTTATAACTGAGCCTTAAATAGAATTTAAGAAATACTGCATGACATAATTCTAGCCCCAAGTCTTAAGGGTCTATTTTTAGAAGACATTGTCTTTTTATATTTTGTTTAATTGCAAAATGGCTTATCGCAGTGGACCATGAAGATGTATAACATTTTCTTATTGCCAGGGATGGGAAGGTTTATAGAAATATCCTTCCCTTTGGTTGGACACTTGCTGCTAAATTAGCCTTTATTTGATGAGGAACTAGATTATTTGGGGAGTCAAAAATTAGAGAAATGCTAAATTCTCTTATTCTGCACATTTTTATACTTAATTTTTTTCTAGAAGACAAAGAAAGGATACCTTGTAAATGAAACTATTATTGATAGTATAGACTATCTTTCCAGGGAGGAACCAAAACTCTGCATGATAGCTCCATAATAAACCCTTTGTGGGGCTGATGTTAAGTAGCTACATAGTCTTTGGGAAATTCTCACTCTGGGTAAATGCAGTTTAGAAAGTTTTTACTTCCAACCCCTGGGAACCATACCAGAAAGAATGAGAACATCATGTAAATCAATTTCTGTATTTTCTATACAGTAGTTGACCAGAAAAAGACAGGCTGGAAGCTGGGAAAAGGGCCAGGTACTTAGCTCACCCAAACTCATTTTAAAGTTTCCAAGTCCAGGTATTCAAAGAAAATCAGCCTTAATCCTATTGAATTCTTGTTTTTTTGATATTACATAAGAGGAACCTTTCCATTTTTTTCAATATACAAATCTACTTGATAGTAAGAAATGGTCAGAATTAGCTCAATTTAGGTAGAGAAAAATACCTTTACTCATTTTCTAAGAAAATTTGAAGTTTCTGGATGGGGGATATAAATAAATGAAAAAAAAAGTATGTGTGTGCATATATATATATATATATATATATATATGAAATTCACTTTCAAAACATCATGGCATTTAAGCATTCCAATTTAGTGACAGCTGAGAAAAATGAGTGTGAAACTTATATCCCATGAAGTGAATTCACCCTGCCTTTCATACATGGGAACATCACCATCTGGAAAAACAAGAATACTTGTGTTTAGCCAGATACCAAGAAAATACTTCTATAATTTTGACTCTCCTGTTATCTTCTGAATATTTGATATGTCATCAAGTATTTTATTATCAATTTTATTTTTAATACCTTACAGATGAGTAATAATTAAAGAACCTTCATGAAGAGTCAGAGTATGAGCTTCTTTTATTTATTATCATAGGTGATGCCTATCTTCAAATAGTGTGAAAACAGTACAACATCCCAAAGGGGAAGTTGTTATAACTTATTTCTGAAGAGCTTCTGCATTAAATATTGTTGTTCTTTAATTAGTCAAGTTACACTTAGATTTTTTTGCCAAATGTAAGAAACCAGCTTAAAATTATACCTTTCATGTAAGTAAGACCACTTGTTAAGACTTAATAATCCTTTATTTTAATATGTTTTTTTGATCATTTACAAAGTGGTCTTACATGCACATCCTGATCTAATTCTCAAAAATCCAGTGTTCAATGATGCTGGTTTTCATTTCTTGGGTGAAGGAACTGGCACTAGCAGGTTATGCATTTTCTTTCATACAACTATTTGGTGTCACTGTCAGAGCTAGAATTCAGGTCTCTTGCCTTTAAGTCCAATTAAAACAAACAAACAAACTAAAAACCTTACCCTGAATGTTTCTCATTCACTTGTCAGTGAGGTTTCACTATAAATATATATAATTTTGTGGATTGTTCTATAATGCTGATGGGCCCAGTAATATATGAGTTCTGCTTTCTGCTCTGAAGAGACTAGCTATGTTTAACCTATGGAATGTTAAAGTAACTCTATTTCAATATGAGTAAATACATAGTCCAGCACTTACTATCATCATTTTTTATTATTTTTGTAAAGCACTTTGGGAAAATATGTTTACTTTCTATCATACGTGTGTGGGTATACGTACACCCACAAACATGTTTGCCCACAAATGTGCGTGTACATACAAGCTAAAACACGTATTTAGAACCATGATTAATGGGAAGAATGTATAGCATTACTCTTAACTTTAATTGTACTGAAAGTAATTGGGTGAATGAATATAGATTGATTACAGTTAAGGGAATTTTCTTTATCTTTGGCCATAAATGTCACGTACCATAGTTTATTGAATTTTTTAAGTTTTTTGCCTGTTGCTGATGGAGAAAAAGATATTATACTTTAGAGGGGGGTTAAACTCTCAGGAGACATAGAATCAGTGCTAACAATTAAGTGTCTTCTTTTAATTTATGTGCAATTTTTGGTCTTAAAATGATTCACTGAGGTAATTCTTTTCAACAGAATTAAGTATCTGCTCTGCAAGCACTATGTTCATTAATATAGTTTCAGAAGTTTTCAAGTAAAGAAGCATGTGAGTTGATTGCCACTATTAACCTATTATAATTCAAATGAACAAAGGTCCTCAGCAATTTTCTTCAGGTGGCAAGTTCCAGATAGTCCAAAAGATGATGTGCTCAAGAGTGCAAAGGAAGTCTGATAACTTCCAATGAGGTGGGTGTTCAAGTGATGGAAAAGGTGAAATCTGGGTGAGCATTTTAGATAATTGGTAGGATTTGAAAAATAAAAAAAGGCAGGGAGGGAATAGGTTCAGGTCTAAGGCAGAGGGAATAAACACCTTTGGTAGTGGTGAGGAGACCTGACTGTTTACAGAGATAAAGGTGAACTAAAACAGGGAAGCTAGGAGGTCAATAACTTTATAGGTGTGTGGGGTCTGAATGAACTTGGTGTCATCTGTTGAATTTTACCGATGATGGAGAAAAAGGTGATTTCCAAGGACACTTTATGAAAGGCAGTTGAAGAAATGGCAGTTGGCCCTTCAGTGTTTCATAACTGAAATGCCATGCAGAGAAGAACCAGAGCTGTAGCTAGGGGATGGACGGTCTTTTGCCTACAGGTGACAGTAATGGGGGGGGGGGGGCTGAGTCATTGTGGGAAAGCAGTGCAGCATCCTTTGGGCAGGAACAGTGGTCATTTATTTAAGCTGTGTCTCTTCCTGCTGGCTCCCCTCCTCATTTGGTACAGACAGAAAAATATTCAGTGTGACACAACATTACTGCAGACTCAGAATGAGGACTTTTAATTTGAAATATGAGTTGATTATATTATTATTTTTTTGGGGAAAAGTTGTACCTTTTTGAAAGGCCATCCCAGAGTGAGGTGATCAGCCTCACTTAATGCCTCCTCTCAGTCATCTTAGCATTACTGTTTACAAAAGTACATTGTGGTTCAGTTCCACACATCTTTGCTGAGTACCTGCTGTGAGGAATACAATGAAGAATAAGATAGAGGGAGATGAGATGTGGGGTTCAGTTGGAATACAGGTTACATGTAGAATGTAAGGATAAGATTAGAAGCATGTGCTCTCAGTGTTGCGCTAAGTGGGTAAAATTAAGGAATTTGAATAGAAGAATTTTTTAGAGGGTATAGGAAGTATGTTAGTTCATTTGTGCTTTTAAAAAAAAAGATTATATTTATTTCTAGAGAGAGGGAAAGGGAGGAAGAAAGAGAGGGAGGGAAACATCAGTGTGTGGTTACCTCTCACATGCCCCCTACTGGGGACCTAGCCCACAGCTCAGCCATATGCCCTGACTGGGAATCCAACCAATGACCCTTTGGTTCACAGGCCAGCACTCAATCCGCTGAACCACGGTAGCCAGGGCCATTTGTGCTTTTTAAAATTCAAATAACTTGCTTATTTTTGTTTAAACAGGGGCTCAGTTTCTCAAACACTAAGCATATTAGCCCAAGTATACTGGACAGCAACAGAAAATTCTCAAATGGCAAGCATATTAGCCAAAATATACTGAACAGCAACAGAAAATATTCAATACTATGAAATCTTGGTTTCAGGAATCACCTCACCAGAAAATAGGGCAAAACTATTCTTAAGTAAACGGCATTGGGTAGGGAAAATAAAACTCATTTTTGGCCAGGTGGGCTCAGGGGGCCTGTATGCCTCACCTTGGCTTTTATAGAGAGAAGTTTTAGTAGTGTTATTTAAAGAACAGGAGGGAAAATATATGTGGCATACTCCTAAGGAATGAATTAGTTGTCATTTACTCCATTGTTTAATTCAATACTTAATATAGTTAGATCCTTTGTGACTTGAAAAAACAGTAGCCCCCAGGACAATGTAGATGTCATGTTGAATAATCTTATTTTCTCAAGATTCTAATTAGATAAGAAATTTTTATATCAACCAACCAATTAAGTTAGTCCCTGTATCTCTTAGCCTGGTTTGCTATGTTTGCTGGACTGTTTCTCTCAGAGCAGCTCAAATGTCATTGTTTGTTAGGGAGAGAGATTTATATTCTCATTCTCTCTCACTCACTCTCTCTGACACACACACACACACACGTGTACATACTACTTAAACCAAATAGTTAAAGCCAATAGACTGATGGGTTGGCCTCAGTGTGCGTTAACTAAGGCTAGTTCTAAATTATTAATGGACAAAGTAATACTGTTTTTATCCTGTTTGGTACAATGAGCCAGCAACCATGGTTGTAATCTGTTGATGAATGAAAAAAGTGGGAAAATTAAAATCACTCTCAGATGACCAGTATGGGATTGAAATTGTGATATAGCCCTTGTGATTTTGCTGAGGGCCATACTTTATTCCCTAGAGATGGTCAAAACATGATTAACTCAAGGTTAACAGGATTCTCTAATGTTATTATAAATGGAGACATTTTTCAGCTCTGTGTTTTTGTGACAGTTTAGCAAATAAAATTAAATCCCATTCATAAGTCCTAGGAGGAGTCTATCTGTAATGGTTCTCTTTAACCAAAATGGGACCTCTGGGTGCAGGTCCTTGACATTGCAGTTAGTTAGGTAGATCTGAGAGAGAGTTCATTTGGGGATGTGTATATATATTTCTTTATTGTGTAGGAGTTTGACTAGATTAGTTTCCCAGCCCAAATTTAACTAAAAAACCTCATACTCCAAGAATAAAACAGTATGAGCAGTATGGCAGTATGCGATAAAACAGTCATCATTGAGCAAAGTGAAAGGAAGGGAATCAGTGTAAAAAGTCATAGTAAAAAATTGGTGATAGAGAAAATTTGATAATGTTAAGGCCCCTTTTATTCCTGATTTCCTATGACTAAAACCTGTGTATACAGGCCAAGGCACTGGCACATGGACTTCTACTACAAGGTTTTGAACTCAATTCTGTGGCCTCCCCATCCCTAATTCCGTCTGGGTAAACATCTTTAGGAAAGCTGGCAAAGATGCTGACTGCTGGACCAGATCATAGGTGGTGCAGGCCTTAGACTAGGTGGTAGTAATGTCAGATGAAGCCTGTCCTGTTGACATAGTTAGTACCATCACCCGGGACACAGGTTAAGTGAGAGCGCCAATGTCAAGGGCTCAGTGTTAATGTAGTAAATTTATGTCCGTCCAAGGAAGATTTTTTTTTTAACTTTTTTATTGATTATGCCATTACAGTTCTCCCATTGCCCCCTTCATTCCCCTCCACCCTGCCAACTTCCTCCCACCCACACTCCCCCTCTTTAGTTCTTGTCCATGTATCATAAGTTCTTTAGCTTCTACATTTCCCACACTACTCTTGCCCTCTCCCTGTCTATTTTCTCCCCACCGTCTATGCTACTTATTCCCTGTGCCTTCTCCCCACCCTCTCCTCCCACTCCCCTGTTGCTAACCTTTTCCATTTCTGTGGCTCTGCTCCTGTTTTAGGTGACCGCTTAGTCTGCTTTTGATTTAGGTGTGGATGTTAATAATTGTGAGTTTGCTGTCCTTTTACTATTTATATTTTTATCTTCTTTTTCTTAGGTAAGTCCCTTTAACATTTCATATAGTAAGGGCTTGGTGATGATGAACTCCTTGAATTTGATCTTATCTGAGAAGCACTTTATCTGCCCATCCATTCTGAATGAAAGTTTTGCTGGATAGAGCAGTCTTGGATGTAGGTCCTTGTGTTCCATGACTTGGAATACTTCTTTCCAGCCCCTTCTTGCCTGTAAGGTCTCTTTTGAGAAATCAGCTGACAGTCTGATGGGAATACCTTTGTAGGTAACTGCCCCCTTATTTCTTGCTGCTTCTAGAATTCGCTCCTTCATTTTAATCTTAGCTAATGTAACTATGATGTGCCTTGGTGTGTTCCTCCTTGGATCCAACTTC
>PVKM010045495.1:0-11968 GCA_004027735.1 Carollia perspicillata
CATTTATTATTAAAAACAAAAACTTTCACAAATTGATATAGCTGTGCTATGCCCTCTACATCAAAATGACTTGATTGTGTTGTTCAGTGTTGGTTGGTTTTTCTGTTATGTTGATGCATTAAAACAGATATTAAATTTTATCATTAATTCAGCGCCTGGTCTCTCATCAAATCCCCTTAATTACAAATTGACTCCAAGGATTAGACAGCATGGATTTTAATTTTAACTGAAACAAAAATAGGCATCTTGAAAAGTCACTCTTGCCTAGTGACTCAAAGACACATTTTAAAACATCCTATAATTTATTGCTTAATATTTGAAGTTCAGTATATAAAGCATATCACCAATTTTTTATTCTCTTATATTTATGTATATGTATTTTAGAATATATTTAAAAGTCTTGAAAAAACTTTGAGCATTTTCAGAGATACCTCAGGAGTTTTAATAACGTGTAACCCTTTTTTTAGAAAATATTAACTTAGAATCTTGCACAATCATAATTGTATCTGGATGATATTTGTATATCTTGTATTTCTACTTAATTTCACAAAATCATATTGTGTGGTTTTATATATTCCATGAAAACATTTGCAGTATAATTCAGTATCTTATTTCCAGTATTATTTGTAGTTTAGGACCATTTAGTTAAATAATTACATCCTTTTGATACTTGCTATTTTAAGTCCAGAATCATTGTCTTACATTTTATTTTGAAAATATATGGGCATTTCTGTCCATCTTTCTAAAAGTGCCAATTTTTAAAATTATTATCTTAAATATTAGAATGACTGTTTTTACTAGAATAAAAGATAGTGAAATTAAGTCATGATCGCAGTGATCAGAACATACATTGGTCCACTATATTTTTGGTGCATTATATCATGATCAGCTTTTAACTGTAGGTTGCCTCTTCAAAAATGTAGAATGTTTATTAATATTCTAAATAGCTTTTTTCAGTCAAACTTTTGGTAGTTACTTACATTGATTTTTATTTAGATCCATACATTTTCAGGTAATCACTTTACTTTTAGAAAGACCAAGAAAAAATTACTAATACGACCTAAAAATTCTGAGGTAAACCATTTATTTTTTAATAAATTCTGTTGTGTTAATTAGCTTCACTTTTTGAGAGGTTGTAAAATATATGTAATAGTGTTCTTTCCATTTAAGCAAATGTTGTATAATCTTATTTTTTGGTAAATTTAATTTTTAAATGGCATTCCTTTAATGAGCTTTTGTTGCTGTGGCTGTTAAGCTGGATTGTTATATGCTGAAAGATATTTAGCGTCCAAATGAACTCAGCTCATCATGTTAGAGGAAAAAATGAATTGCCTAGAAACGGATTGTTTATGTAATATTAGATTGTAATGTAAACCAACAAAGGCAAGGAAATGAACTTCTGAGGCTGACACACTGCCCTTTCCTTGCTCCTTTGTGGCTGTAGGTACCGTGTGTGTTGTGATACCAAAGTACACGGGACTCAGTTAATAACTGTCAAACTTAATTCTAAATTTCTTTACTTTGTTGGTTTATGTCACAACTTAACATAATTTTGTCTCTTAATGCTATATAATGTCCTTCACATGTGAGGTGAAGCAATGCATGGGTGGATCCGAACAAGATGGGAAAATGTATTTGTTTTTCTCTCATTTATAGTCGGTTGCCTCGAATTAGCCAAATAGCATATAGCTCTGGTATTAGTTCTTTACATTTTGAGAGCTACAAAATATATGAGAAAACTTTTGAAAAAATGTAGATATTAATATAGAACTGTTAATTCACTCTTAATTTTAATTTATGATGATTAATTTTGTTTTATTATTTTCTTATTTTGAAAGATAGTATCTTTTTATTAAAAAGTTGACACAGTGAGAAACTACTTTTTTATTATAAATAATCAAATACACATATATGATGTCACGGAGCAGTTCTTACATGAATTGCACAAAGGAATTGCATGTGGAATTCTGAGGGTAGGACTAAACCTGTCAAAACAACCTCCAAAATTAATTTGGGAACTGAGAGATACTTGGCCATTGTCTGAACAGCACCTGTTTCTTGATGACTATGGTAAAATATAAACAATTCATTCCATTTCATTTTTATATTCACTAGTTAGGTAGTAGCTCATCAATTGTTAATGAATGTTATCCTTGAAGGGGGGCTGATATATATAGTAGGAACTAAATGATATTTCAGTATTAGAAAATCCATCTCATTTATGAATATGAGTTCCATGCCTAGAGCAGTTTGGAAATTATTTTGCTTTTTTTAATCTGTAAATTATTTCTACTCCTATGCAAGTATCCATTAGAACACAGTATGCTAAAAGAGAATTACATATTTTCAAGTTTTGATTTTTTCTAATTTTAAATCTTTCCTTGTATGGTAACCAAAGGTGCTTGACTACTTTTTTTTTTTCATTCTTGTTTATTTCTGGTTTTTGTGTTAAAACATACAGGAACAGATGAGATATTTTCTGTAAAAATTCCATGACAGAATAAACTATCTAAATGTATTTAAACAAAAGATTTTGCTCTTAAAACTTAAAGAAAATCCTGAACATATGGTGGAATGGGGATGAAAGCTCGGGGCTATTGGTAATCCTTTCAGAAATTCTACTTTTTATTTTATGCAATTAATATTTAATTGGCCTCATTTAAAAGTAGTGAAAAAATTATCTATTTGCTAGAGATTAGCAAAACAATGCTTTAAGCTCTTACTTATTTTGAGGTGTTGAAAGGTGAAACATTTGACATTTTCTTTTTGGGCCTTGCTTTAAAAAACAGAGGGCAGGAAAGAGGCGTTGCCACTCGGAGTTAAGGGTGTTTGTGGTTGTCCGTGACAGCAGTTCCAATTCTGAAACACCTGTGTTTACTTTCCAGCTTTTCAGACTGTGCCTGAAAGTGGCCTAAGAATGGCACAAGCCTTTATGATGGCTGGGTTTTTTATAGTACAGAAAAAGAACTAAACTTTATACTTCAGTTTTCTGTTGCAAGCATTTACTTCTCATGTATTATAGCTTTTATCTCCTCATAGACTTACATGTGTGTATAAGGTTATGCACGATTTTTGTAATCTATGGATTATAAGATAACAAAGCCATATATATACACAAACATATATATGCTTTGCTTTTAGTTCACTAACTAACAAAAACTGGTGAAAATGTTATTGTACAAATGTATTTTCATTCATAATTTAAAGAAATTGATGGAAAAAATGAAAGGGAAAATTTAAATGCCTCTTTGGAGAGAAATGATCCAGCCTGACATTTATTATATTATTTTGTCAATTTGTTATCCTCTAATAGGAATTTCTCAATCCTTTTTATATTTATATATTTTTTGCTCTATTGGGATTTTTAAAGCATTTTAATAAATCTACAAATGTAATTTTCCCTTTAGGCTAGTTTATGTCTTCTTTACCTATGTTTGCTTAGTGGTCACTGTTTCCAATTTATAGACATGTGCTTTTTAAAGAATTATTTTCTACATTTCTTTTTATTTTATAGTAGTCAAAGGAAACCTACATATTAATTAAACCTTATTATTTTTAAAATTGAGATTGTCTTACCTTTGGCACTTTAGGTTAATAAAATTTAGTGGTTTTTAAATTTGTTTTGATTTTACTTTTGTTTTCAGACCTATTTGTTCTTTATTATAGAGACAGAAGCCAGATATCTTACGTTCTGGGATGTGTTTCTTTTACATTGAAATTCTTGATTATAGTAGCAGGTTATTTCCATGAGATTACAGTTAATTTCAAGCCTAGTTGATGTATAAAATGAATAATTCTGTCTTTTGATAAGAGATTGGTGTTCTTTATTTCTCCATATAACTGTTTTTTAACATTTTGTGTTTTGAAACCCTTTTGAGAAACCAGTACAGATTTTGAAATTCCTCCCCTATACAACACACATACACAGAAATTCGCATAGAGTTTCAAGGAGTTTATTCCCCTCTCAAGCCCATCTATGTGCCCCGATTAAGAATTCCTATTCTAGGCCTTATTTTCTTTAGATGTTAATTCTAGTTAGTTAATTCTAGGTAGTTCTAGTTAATTCTAGATAGTTCTTCAGTTGTTATTCCAGTATATCACAGAACCACTGACTCACATAAAGAATTAAGTGCTTAGTACAGATTACCACAATAGGTACTGAACAAAAAGTAATAATTGATTTTACCCATGTTAAATTATAAATACTATTTTAATAGTATATAGTATTTCTTATTCTATAATGGCTACATAGACATCACTATCTTAAACCCAGCACCTCAATAGATTTGAAATACAAGCTATAATTGTCTCATTTTTCTAGGCAGAAGCAATTTACAATATACCTACTATATTATATTTTAAATTAATTCAACTAATATTATATAAAAGCTATTGGCATCTATCTGGGTGGCTAACACTTAGCAGTATAGTACCCTACAGGAACTATATATGATAATACTGCGTATCACCTTGAAGATAATGAAAATCTGAGAAAAATAACTAAAAATTGAGTCTTTAAATTATGAAAGCATTAAAAAAGTGTTTTCAGCATAGGAAGTCCAGTAGAATTATTTTAAGTGGCATAAGTCATATGACACGTAATTAAAATGGTTTAACAGTGATTTATAATATTACTACATTGTGTTTAACATATATCAGAAGAATTATTTTGATAGATGAAACCACTGAGAGAAAGAATAATTTTATTTACAGTCTCCCATGTTCATTCTTTTCTGTGACTACAGATAAGGAAGTAAAAAGGAGAAAATGTTCTCTTAGTTCTGTTAGCATATTTGTTTCCAGAAACTCAAATTGCTTAACTTAAATCATGAAACATGATACAGGATTTCTATTGGGTGTGTCAGTTTTGTCCTGGTGGCAATTCTGATTAGAGAGTAGTCTGTACCTGTGACCTGAGTTTCAGCGGAATTCATGTATAGTTGTTTTATTGTGTTATGTAAGATTTACAATTCCGTAACGAAAACTTAATGCGTGTGTCTCAAGCACACTTTCAGCTTCCCTAGTTAGAAGACCATAGTTCTTTATACATATGTGGAAGATTTTATGGATCTTGAACTATTAGGTGTTTAAAATTCATATTTCTCTATAACTAATATTTTCCCCATATAATTATAAAAGGGAAATGGGAAAACTTTAAGGTCCAAAAAGTGTTCTAAAAATTAAATAAGCCTTAAGATTGAAGTTAAGACAGTTGAAGCAAGAAGAGAGAAAGCCCAAGACGTGGCTTGTAAATATGCAAAAATATGATAATATTATTTAGAAAATAGCCAACAATTTTGAGCACATGAAACACAGTTTATTCTTGTATTATTACTTTTAATTATTGTATTATTTTCCATACAAACAACTGTAAACCTACTTTTGCCCCACCTGTATATTATTCCACGTCCAATTAGAAGTAAACATGAACAGGAAAAATACTAAGTCAATGATTAGGGGAATCATTAAGTAACAATTCCTAAAAAATGTGATAGTTTAAGAGACACTGTCGAACTGTCTTAGGAAAGACTAAAAACAAAACTTGAATTAATGAGCAGTATTAAAGAATCACATATTTAGTTTAAAAGTAAGCTGAGTTTTTATTCAGCCTTTATTATTCAGCCATTATTGACTGTCTTTCAAAAATGTATTAATACATTTAATTACCCTAGTAAGTTTTGTGTACTTGATGTAATTGTGTCCTGTAGGGTTCGCTTGTTTAAGGCATCAGAAAACCACACCCAAAATTGCCAAAGAAAATTACTCACGTAACTAAAAGGTCAAGGATAGGGATAACTTCCAGAGATTACTTTTGTTCATTTGTTACCTTTTATTTCAGTCAACTTCACTGCAGTGTAATTTAGATACAATACATTGTACCCATTGCAGTATACAACTTAATTCATTTTGACAGATATGTGTCCACCGTAACAGTGATGCAGAGCATTTCAACCACCCCAACCACCCAACGAAAGCTTGTTTGTCCTGCTTTCCAACTATCCTTCCCTCCACCAGGTCAAGTCTGATCTGTTTTTTGATCTGCTATATTCACTATAAATACATAGTGAAATGTTATATTAATGGAATCATATAACACATATTCTTTTGTGTCTGGCTTTTTTCAGCATGATGATTTTGAGATTTATCCATGTTGTGTGTAGTGCTAGTGCTAGTTCATTTCTTTTTAACTTTAAGAGGGTCTCGCTTAGGAAAAAGTTTTGTTCTTTCTCTGGATTTTGTTTGTTTTCCTCTATGTACTGGCTTAATTTTTAGGGTATATGGAGGTAGAAGCTTTAGCCTACATGTTTCCCAGTTGAAGACTTGAAGAAAAAAACAAATTATCTAAAATCGAAATACTGTTATTGAGTCTTGATAAATTGGATTAAACTATTTGGGGTTATGTGCTCATTCACTTATCTCTGAAATAATTTCTTTGGCCAAGGGAATGCAATATAGTGACTCAAAATGGATTAAGGACTGAAATGAGACTCAAGACTATGAAAATCCTAGAAGAAAACATAGTCAGTAAAATCTTGGATGTTTCTCATAGCAGTGTTTTTTCTGATATATCTCCTTGGGCAAGGGAAACAAAAGAAAAAATAAACAGTGGCACTACATCATACTAAAAAGTTTTTGCACAGCAAAGGAACCATCAACAAAATGAAGAGACAGCCACTGAATGGGAGAACATGTTTGCCAATGATACATCTAATAAGGGTTAATATCCAGAATTTATAAATAACTTACACAATTCAACACTAAAAAAACAAACAGTTTAGTTTAAAAATGGGCAAAGGACTTGAATAGACATTCTCCAAGGAGGACATACAGATGACCAATAGACATTTAAAAAGATGCTCAATATCACTAATCATCATATAAATCCAAATTAAAACCACCATGAGGTTTCGCCTCATACCTGTCAGAACAGCTATCATCAATAAATCAACAAATAACAAGTGCTGGAGAGGATGTGGAAAAAAGGCGACCCTCGTGAACCTTGGTGGAAATGCAGACTGGTGCATCCACTGTAGAAAACAGCATAGAGGTTCCTTTAAAAATTAAAAACTGCCTTATCATCTAGCATTTCCACCTCTGGGAACATATCCGAAGAGTCCCAAAAAACTAATTGGAAAGAATTTATGCACCCTATGTTTATTGCAGCATTATAAGAGCCAAGATTTGGAAGCAGCCTGTGTCCATCAGTAGATGCGTAAATGAAAAAGCAGTGGTACATTTACACATTAGAATACTATTCAGGCATAAAAAAGGAGGAAATTACCTTTGGTAACAGCATGGGACCTGGAGAGTATTATGCTAAGTGAAACAAGCCAGTCAGAAAAAGGCAAATACCATGTGATTTCACTTGACTCTAATGAACAAAATAAACTAGAAACAAACTCATAAATACAGAGAACAGTCTGACAGCTGTCAGAGGGCATGGGCGGCTAGTTGCAAAAGGTGAGAGACTAAGCAAAAAAGGAAAACTCATAGACACAGACAACAATATGCTGGTTACCAGAGGAAAAGGGGGAGTCAGGGGCGTTAGAAGAGGGCAAATCAGGGCTATATGATGATGGAAAGAGACTTGACTTTGGGCGTTGAACAAACAATACCACACACAGATGACATATTATAGTACACTTGAGGCCTATATAATTTTATTAACCAATGTCACTCCAGTAAACTTAATAAAAATTAAATAAAAAGAAATACAGTGACTGCCTCGAGACAATCTAGGTCTGTCCCTAAAGTTAGACAGACTTAGAGTTAGTAGGGTGGCATGGTGGTATGGTTAATTTTATGTGTCAATTTGGCTAAGTAACAAGGCACCCAGATATTTGGCTGAATGTTATTTCTGGATGTGTTTGTGAGAATGTTTCCAGATGAGAGTAACTATAAGCCAGTGAACTCAGTAAAGCAGGTTGTCCTCCCAATGTGGGTGTGCATCATCCAGTCCACTGAAGGCCTAAGGAGAACAAAAGGCAGAGGACGAATTTCTTCCTTCACTGTTTGACTGTTTGAGCTAGAACCTTGGTCTTCTCCTGCACTTAGACCGGGATTTACACTGTCAGCTCCCTTACTTTTTAGATCTTCGGACTCAGGCTGGGATAACCCTGACTCCCTGGTTCTCATGCTTTCAGACTCAGACTGAACCACATGTTCAGCTTGCCCAGGTGTCCAGCTAGCAGATGGCAGATCATAGGATTTAGGAGTCAGAACCCTGTTGGTTGTGTTTCTCTGTGTAATTCTGAGTAATGCAGATACTTTTCCAAAAGAATTTTGAAATACTGTTTTACCAGAAGAACTATGAAAGAATGAAGGCTGGTAAAACAGACCAAAAACCTATACCCACTGTAACAATACATGATTAAAAATATTTGGACTAACATGCAGTAAAGCTGAGTTTAGATTCCATTTTTCACCTTTTCAATTCCTAAAGATAATCACAAGTTTAACATGCATGTGTTTTTGTGCATACATTGATATATTTTTGTAGATACATATATAGTGTGTAAATCACATGTTCTGCATGGGTTGTATCTGTGGTTTTAAACCGTATTCCTTGACTGTCTCAGAATCTAGGTCTTTCTTTATTCTTTTTTCCCCACTGATTTTTGTGGTATTTTTTCCACAAAAATTTCCACTGGTTTTTCCCCACAGGATTAGTAAACTAAGATAACAGGTTGATAGCAAATTTTAAAATTGAATCAGAAACATAAAAAGGAATTTGGGGGGAATAAAACATGGCTGAAGAGACAAGTAGGATTTAAACAGCCCAGTTTATGTGTAGCTGGAATCCCTGAAGGAAATGAACTCAATGGGTAAGAAGCAAAAGTTGAAGAGAAAATAAGCAAAGATTCTTCCCAAACTGATGGAAGACTTTTAGATCACAAATTCATGAAGTCCTAAGAACTCCAAGAAGGAAAATTAATGAAAACCACTCATACTCACAGTATAGTAAAGTGGTGAACTTCAGAGATAAGGAGACAAATCTTAAAAGCAAGTGAAGGAAAAAGATTGTCAAAGAAGAACAGTAAGATTCGACAGTGCATTGTCAATGGATATAAAGGAAGCCAGAAGAGAGTATAATGGCATCATTAGAGCTTTGGAAAAAAATATAATTTTTTCTAATTGTACAATTCCATATCCAGATTAATACACTCCAAAGTGTAAAATGAAATATAAACATATTTCAGACAAACAAAAGCTGAAAGAAGTCAGTTGCAGATGTGCAGTGGAAGAAATAGTAAACAGAGTGCTTCAGGCAAATGGAAAAGAATACAACATAAAAACAGAAATGTAGGAAGGAATGAAGAGCTACTGGAATGGGTAAATGTATTGGCAAATAGTAACATAGTAACTTAATGTAACCTATTCATAGCAATTAACAGTACCTTCTGAAGTTTAAAGTATATGTTATTTATAAATCAGGAAAACAAGGTAGAATTTCTAAGGTAAGTATGCTAAACAATGTATATTTAGGAACCAATAGAGATGGTTGTTGGTATAATAAAGTATACTTGAGTAATCCAAGAGGAGATAATAAAGGACAGAAAAAGAAACAAAAAAACATGGGTCAGATGAAATAATAGATGAAGAAAACCTAAGGTTTGAAAAATAGAAGTAACTGTAGAACTGAAAAGAATAGATTAAGAGGGACCATATTCAAAGAAATAATAGAATACTCACTCAAAGTAAAGAAAAACTCAGTATGAAATTGAATATACATCAAGAACTGAGTAGAATAAATTTTTTATCTCCACCAAGTGCATACTTACTGATTTTGGAGAGAGGGGAAGGGAGGGAGATAAACAATGACACGAGAGAGAAACAGTGAAGAGTTGCCTCCCTCACGTGCCCTGACCAGAGACTGAACCTACAATCCAGGCATGTAAACCAATCCTTTTGGTTTACAGGACGAACAGTCCAACGAACTGAGCCACACTGACCAGGGCTAGAATAAAATTTTAAATCACACACTTACTTATGTCAACTTATATACACATGTTAAATGTATAGACATATCTGGGAAAACCTGTACTTTATTGGTGAGGAGAAAAGGTTATACCTTTCTAGTATAAAATTGTGAGGAAAGAGCATCATAGTGCCATTAAATTTCTCACTCGCAATTTAAGGATCCTATAACTAGCCAAAATATCACTTATACAAGAGGGCTTAGTAAAGACTATTTTCGAAACAGGTAAGGCAAAGGAAGAAAGTACCTATTTATTATTTCTGGGGAGTTACTTGAAGTATGATAGCCAAACGAAAAGTATGACCAACCTCAAAGGGGAGGACAACGTACAGTATAATAGTTAGTGAGAGCCAGCATGTCTTAGAGCAGCGACAGTTTTTAATTGCGGTAAATTGATAAGGATTCTTCAACTGTATTACTTGGAACAAGAATAATTGCAAATATGGCATGGAAAACTGCTTCGAGTAGTTGTAAAAGTGGTAGGTGTGGATAAGGAAGTTTTTAAAAAATCTTATTTTTGCTGTTAAAGTTTTTTCTTTATTATGTATAGCAATTATGAAGAGGATGTAAAACTGGAATTTGTGTCTTCAATAGGAGAATCAGTAAAAACAAATCGATTTTTTAGGCAAGACAGTAGATTTTCCTATTCATGGGGCTATGCATGGGGGGTGAACCTAGACTAAATATCTCCTTATAACAGTTTACTTTTGAACAATCACTATGCAAAGATACCTTGTTATTTTTAATATTTATGTTTATTCATTGAAAATGTTTCATGAGCACTTTTGAGGGGGGCCCAAAGAAACTAGAATTTTATTCATAAAAAATTGTGTATTCTTACATATTTAAACTTTCGTTACCTTCAAAGTACTCTCAATTTGATGCAATAAACCTATCAAACCATTTTTTCTACTGCTCAGAACAGGTTTTTTAATTATATTTTATTGATCATGCTATTACAGTTTCCCAGTTTTTCCCCCTTCACCCCGCATCCCTCATTCCCTCAGGCAATCCCCACACCTTACTTAGTGCATGTCATGGGTCACGTGGATACGTTTTTTGGTTACTCACTGTCATTTACTGTACTTTACAACGCCATGGCTATTCTGTAACTACCAATTTGTACTTCTCAATGTCCTCACCTTTTCACTCATTCCCCCACACCCAACTTCCATCTGGCAACTATCAAAACGCTCTCTGTATCCATGATTCTGGCTGTGTTCTTATTTGCTTAGTTTGCACTTTAGATTAAATGAGTGGGGAAGGTGTTATTTTGTTTGATTTACTGTTCAGTTATAGTCGTCCTGCCTTTTTCCCCATTGCGTACCCCTAACCCATTCCTACCCCACCCCACTCCCACAGTCAAATCCCCCATTGTCCATGCCCGTGAGTCCTCTATTCAAGTTTCTTTGTTTTCCTTTTCCTCTTCTTTTCCCCTGTTATCCTCCTCCCCATCCCCTCTGGTCATTGTCTGTTTGTTCTTTATTTCCAAGTCTCTGGTTCCATTTTGCTCATTTGTTTGTTTTATTGATTAGGTTCCACCCCTAGGTGAGATCATATGGTATTTGTCTTTCATTGCCTGGATTATTTCACTTAGCGTAATGCTCTCCCATTCCATCCATGCTGTCTCTAAGGGTAGGAGCTCCTTCTTTCTTTTTGCTGCGTAGAATTCCATTGTGTAAATGTACCAGTTTTTTCATCCATTCATTTACTGATGGATGCTTAAGCTGTTTCCTGCACTTGTCTATTATAAATTGTGCTGCTGTGAACATTGGGGTGGGTAGGATCTTTCGAATTGATGTTTCAGGATTCTTAGGGTATAATCTCAACAGTGGAATTGGCTGGTCAAAAGGCAGTTCCATTTTTGGTTCCAAAAAGGCAGTTTTCCACAGTGGTTGCACCAGTCTGCATTCCCAGCAACAGTGCACTAGGGTTCCCTCTTCTCCACAACCTTGCCAGCACTTGTTGTTTGTTGATTTATTAGTGATG
>PVKM010045496.1:0-11936 GCA_004027735.1 Carollia perspicillata
TCCCTCACACCCCCAACTGGGGGGACCTCGCCTGCAACCCCAGGCATGCGCCACGATGGGGAATTGAACTAGTGACTTTACTGTTCATAATCCAGGGCTCAACCCTCTAAGCCACACCAGCCAGGGAGGGACAGTTTATTGAACTTCCCTACCTCTTTTGAGGACCTTAACTAAAGACATCTACCTTGTTTTGCTTGAAATTCCCCTATCTAGGTTGAAGTTTAAAGTAGATTGTTAAATAAAAAGCAAGGAAGGGAGGGAGGAAGGGAGGAAGAGACATCCGTCAGTCTGTCCTTGAAAAACAAGAATAATTTGATAAGGGTTTCAGGAAAGGAAAGACCCTTTCCCCAGGGTACACACCCCTCTGGGCAAGGGCCTTCTTTAAGTAGTGGGCTTTGAAAAATTGCTTCCAGAATTTAGAAGGAGGTCAGGAAAATGTCAGTTGTTGAGAAATTAGGAAGAAAACAGTTAATGAGATGGCTATCTGCGGGTGTAACCCACCTCCAAAATGTGCTGTGGATGACTGTCCAGGGAAACTTGGAACACCAAAACGAAACTCATGCATTTACGAAACAGATGTGTATGGAATACCCTACAGGCACTATGCTAAACATCAGGGATTTAAGATAAAAACAAACCCCAACCCCTGCCCCCAGGTGCCTCCGAGTATAATCTGGGACTTAATGTAAACAGAGAAAGGTGTCACCTAATCGGTTGCATTAACCTGAGTGTTAAAAGCCTTGATGTGACAGTAAAAGTGTGTGGCCAGCACGGAGTCCTGGAAAGGGGGCGTGTGAGCCCCCAGGAGGACCAGTTCCAATCAGAAGTGCAAGCTGCCTGGGCCAGAGGAAGTTTTCTTGGACTCTCCATACCTGGAAATTTTGTCCCCTTAGTACTTACGAAGCTTTCTCTGTGCCCAGGGTTGTTCTAAGTGCTTGGCACCTGATGGTTCCTTTAATCATTACAATAAATCCATGGCATAGATGTACTGTCCACACAACAGCTTCAAAATCTGAGGCCTTGAGAGGTGGGGATCTCATACAGCCAGTGAGGCAACAGAGAAGGGTGGTCTGGAGCTGGGGCCCGGCCCTCACAGCACGGCACTGGTTCTTCTGCGGGCACCAGAACAGCTTCTCCGGAGTGGTGTGCGTTCCTTGGCCGCTTGATCCTGGATAGGAAGGACCCAAATCAGGCATGCCTGTCATTGCAACTTAATCATGTGGCACTGAGTTTATACCCTAGTCTCATGTAGGTGTGGGCCTCACGTGTTGGTTTCTGTGGGCCTGACAGCCTCAGGGTACTCGGGGAAAATAAAATTCCCTGCTAGGATCATCGAAGGACCAAAACCCCAAGCAGTCGAGTCAGGGTCCCGTCAGAAAACAGATGGTCCAAGATCACACAGCAGCAGGACTTAGGGCTAGAACTGAGTCTCCTTGACTTCAGTAGTGGTACTTAATACTTGGAAAGGGAAAGAGAGAGAGACTTGAACTGCACAGGAATAAAGTTTGAGAGCATCAAGCCACATTTACAAACATACTTTTAAAGGACCCCCAAATTGAGGACTTAAATGGATGTCATGTAGTTTTTTCCTCCTTCACTTGAGGGGCATAGGCTCCCTCGGGGTGGGGGCTTTGTGGAACCCCTAGATGGGGTGGAAGCCCAGGCCCCAGGGAGAATGGGGGAGGCGGGGCCCAGAGGCCAGGCAATAAGACAAGTCTGGTTTGGAATCTTGTTTGAAAGCAGGCAGACTTGAGGAGCCTGCAGGGCCTTGGAGACTCTGTGAAGCGGGTTGAGTTAAACAGAAACTGAACACCTGATAGGGTCTCCGAGCAGAGGTTCTTAAAGTGTTTCTGTTAAGAGTCTCAGGACTTTCTGTGGTCAGGGAGAGAAGGGCTTAGGGCCCTAGGGGTGTGGGCTTGGGTGTGGCCTGGGAGTTCAGAGGGTTGAAGATAAGGTTCCCAACCCCACCCACTTCCAAGCCCTAGAGGTATTAGTACAGGATACAGAGAATGCAGTTCTAGTTAGAAAGGAGTTGGGTTTCAAGCTATTGACAAAGTCTTAAGAAAACAGGGCCTGGAGGGGAGGAGAAGGGAAGGTGCCTCTGGAATTCAGGAAGTCTGAAAGAGCCAGAAAGCAGTCACTTTTCCAGTTTAACTCAATTCAACAAATTCAACCCAACACCTCTGTGTACCTGGCAGGGTGATGGAAGTCAAGAACACAACAATGAACAAGTTACACAAACTGTCCCTGCCTGCAAGAAGTGTATAGTCTAAAGATAGAGGCAGATAAACAATACAATTAAATCAGCATTTGATTGCCCCTGCCCTGAGACAGCTGTGACAGAATGAAGGAGGAGGGGAGGGGCCGTAGGTGGGGTCCCAGGAGGAAGTGGCTGCCCCTCTGCATCTTGCTGGACCAGGAGCCCCCAGGGGGAAAGTGGCGGCCAAGTAGCAGCTGAGCCCCCTGCATTTATTTCTCCCTTCTCCAGATTCCAGTCCCTTCTCTCTCCAGTTGCTTCATCCAGCCCTCCAAAACTTTTTACAATAGAACAATTTAAAAAATTGTATCTTCTGCCATGGCTATTCCATTGTCCATAGAAGTGAAAGTCACATGACTTCCTTTCATGCATCTTTTTCTTTCTTTTTTAACTATGTGGCATGCACAAATACAGTATCTTTATGAATGTAAAACAATAGGCATAGACAGAATAAACTGTGACCATTCTCTTTGTCCCCCTTTTTACGATATTCTGCCAACAGGTAACTGTTAAGGGTGAAGCCTTCTTCGTGGGTAGCTGAGACTCCCCTGGCCGCTGTCTTCCTCTCACTTTCTGCAGAGGCTGGGAGAGGCTGGCTGTGGCTTCACCTAGCCGGTGACTTGGGGAACAATAACGGGCATGCTCAGCGCAGGGTTTCCCTTTCTTCGTCCCAGGAGTGAGCTGTCTGCAAGAAACACGATTCTCCTCTGCCCTGGGTGACCAGCACATGCCCACCTCCTCCCTCTCCCCCAAGGCACGCACCTACAGGGCAGTTAGTGTATGATGTGCCCTGACCAGAAACCCATGGTCAAGGTATACACTTTAAGTTGTGTCACCCACCTGTATTCACTGGAGTCATTGGAATGCCACCAGAAGAACCTGACAGTTGTCACTTCATCAAGTTAGTTTAGGTCAATTTGTAACAGATTCCTAGAGACTAGATGTGTCATATAAATTTTGATAAACACTATCAAAATCCTTTCTGAAAATCTTCATTAATCTTCCTGTTAAAAGTGGTGGAGAGTGTTCTTTTCCTGTATCCTCAGCAACTGTTGGGTCTTCTTTTCATTTGCATGCCTCCCTTATTCATTCTGAAAGCACAAATAGTAGTATAGTGAAAACAATATCTATGATTTATGGAGCGAAGTGCTACAGTGCACTAAGCAATTTGCAAACACTATCTCACTTAATTCTGACAGCCCCACCCTACAGATATGAACAGCCCCTGATTTACAGACCAGGCAATGGAAGTTCGGAGAGGTTTAAAAGCTTGTCAGGGGTTCTGAACGGCGAGGGATAATGCAGATGGTGAACTCAGGCAAACTGTTCTGAAGCCTGCACATGTGGGAGCAGAATCATTTAGAAAGGAAGGAAGGAAAGAGAGAGAGAGAGAGAGAAGGAAGGAGGGAGGGAAGGAAGGAAGGAAGGATTGATTTCATGACAGGGCCTGTTACTGTTTTAAAAATACAATTTAATTGGCATTTGATTATTCAAATGGTACCTCAAGGTTATAGTTATGATATCAAGTCTCTTAGCCTCTAAGAGTGCCAAAATAAAGGCTCGTTTTTAGAAGAAAAATCTCCTTTCAGATTTAGAAGCTCCCAGTAGGTGGCTTCTCCCAACCGATCACTCTGTATGGGGGTGAGTGGGGCACCGTTGCCTCCATTTTGGAGCACAGGGAGAAGACCCAAGAGTTCCGGTTTCCCGAGGCCAGTGTGAGATTCCAGGTGGTAGATTCAGCTCTGACATAGTGTTTGCCCTCATGGTGGTAACGTAGAGGAAGATGCAAGGGGTGTGTGTGTGTGTGTGCACTCCTTATGTGAAAGGGTAGGAAGGGGAATGTGAAAGGAGTGTAGGATGTGTGGGTTTGTGGTGGAAAGGCAGTGATGACAGTTTGGAGAAGCTGGCCCTAGCCATCATTTCTTGAAACACCACAAGATTAAAAATGATGAGTTCGCAGGCTGCTAAGACCAGCCCTGGAGGTGATGATTTCTTTCCTTTGTTTAAGATAAGAGGACAGCTCAGTGAGTCCCGTCTGTTCTCTCCCACCTCCCTTCTCCACGCCCACCTTACCCCATCCCACGCAGCTTCCCAAACCACCGCCTCCCTTCCCACTGTCGAGTCAGCATGTCAGAGGAGGACTTGCAGTCTGTGCTCCCCGGGGGCCTGTGGATGGGTTGGACCATCAGCCAGGTCCCCAGCCCCATCGGGTCAGAGGCGGATGGACGGTGCACCTAGTGAAGTCGCAAAGGCCTCACTCGCAGGGCCCTTCCAGATTCCGGGAGGATGCCGGCATTGCTCTCCCTCAACGTCTGTTTTTGTGGAATTTGCAGAAGTACCCTCTTTTAGCTGCACTCAGTCAAGACTACTGTCTCCTTTCTTTCTGACTTCTGCTTGTGTTAATGTGACTAGAGCATTAACTGGGCAGTTTCGTTTGGCTTGGGCTCAGTAGGACACAGTCAGGTCTTCCCGTTCCTTCTCTACTGCGTTATCATCAGCTCCTCCCAGGGCGGAAACAAGGTCCAGGAATACTTTTATCACACACTGGCTGGCTCAGCCTCGGTTGAAACGCAAAGCTTCAGGGTCAGAGGTCGTGTGTCCTGTGGCATTTGGTCCAGATGCGCCAGTGGGAGAGAAGTTAGGTTTGAAATGTACAGGGTCCAAAGCTAATTCACAGAAAACTCTCCCTGTCGCTGGGCATGTAAAGTCATAGGCAGGGCTCTCACCAATACCTGTTCCAAACGCAAGTTCTTTCCTGTCAACAATCTATTCAATAATGCAACAAATATAATTCTAAGTGAAGCTTATATGTCTTTCTCTTTTGATGGAACCACATGAAATAGATTTTTGTTCAGAATTTCTCTATTTATAGGGCAAAAACCTATAGCAGTCCTTCAAATGTGAGTACAGCTGCGCATGAAGTCACGTGTTTTCTGTATCCAGTTGTTAGTAACAAAAAACAAATTTTAATCATCCATACTAGAGGAAAAGACTTACTTGTCTTTCTATTAAAAAATTGTGAAATTGTTGTCATAGAAAGAGGCCATTAAAGACTATGCACCCCCCCAAAATTCAGAAAACAAGAGTTGTAGAGATGGTCGGGCAGTTTAAGAGACATTATATTTATACATTTTGTAATGTTTAACATCGGTCAGCTTTTATGTCTAATTGTTTTTAGGCTGTCTATGTTTGTATAGCAGCTTGTCTCGTAGAGGAGAGCGCGCCTGAGCAGGTCGGACTTTGCTGCTATAGCAAGCTCCGATTTTGTCAGGTGGTTTTGACCACAGAGTGTTGCTTGCAATAAACGTCTATTAGCTTTTACATTGTATAGTTTATTGGGATGCTTTTCCTCACTTGAAATATTCACAATCATAGCTGATTCTGTGTTCTTTTTTAAATATTATTTTTCTTAGAAGTCACTTTGTGCCCCTCAAATGGGTAAGCTTTAAATCCCACAAAGCCCATGTCCACTCTTGTCTGATTGCACTGCATGTCCAAGACCCATTTCCCGCAGAGCTGCCTCTCCCCTACCCCCAGCCCTTCCCACAAGGTTGTATCTCTCCTTGATTTTCCTGTCACTCTCACGTACCAAGATAATCTCCAATTTAATCCCGGCCAGCCTGTCTTCCTGTGCATTAAATTCTTGTCAAATCAGCAGCAGCGATTTTTACAATGACTGGCAGACAAAATTAAAGGTATATTAAATGTGATCTAATTAAAAGCTCAAATGCAACCCCTCGTTTCTCTCCATTCTTAATCAGGAAAGAGAGTCCTTGGAAAATATTAGCTGTTTCAAATGTTGAGTTCAGTTGATTGCTTACCATTTTATTTTTAATAAACAATTCTGATTATCAAAGGTTGAAAGCTTCTGTTTTTTTGGGGGGGAAATATGTGCAACAAACCTAGCCTGGATTTTTGAGTTGTGAAGGTAGTAGTGGGGGAGGGTAGCTGACAACCGCATGGCTGGTATGTGGGTTACTAGACTAGACATTTTATAAATATTTTGTAGTCTGATTGTTTCCTCAGAATTGAGTTAATTATATATAGACTAATGATGATCTTATGTTCTGAGCGGAGGTAGGTCTTCTTTCTTTCTTTGTTGTCCTTCTTCCTTAGTCTTTACTCTTTCTTCTACTTCCATCGGTACACGTTTTAAGTTGTGACTTTGAATATGCATGCATTCCTATAAAACATGCCACTTCGTTTTGTATGGTTACGTGCATCTAATTCATATAAATGGCATGCCAAATTAATGTTGTTTCTTGCTCTTCTCATGCCACTGTTTATGAGATCTATCATTATTGATTTACTTGTATTCTTTGTACGGTTCTCGTGTGGGTATTGGAAATATCGTCTCTCATTCTGTTAACTCCTGCTGAGTTAGTCTGCTGAAAGAAGTTAATTTTGGTGCAATAAAGTCCATCGAAATTTTGACATATGGTTTATACATTTTGAGTCTAGTTGAAGGAATTTTCCTTACCCAGAGCGCACAACGAGGGTCTTCTATATTATTTTCAGGTTTTTTTTTACATCAGACATTCATTTTTGTGTATGATATAAGGCAGAAAATCCAGCTTATTTTCCTCTAAATAGTAATCCAGTTCTTTTCAAATCATTTCCTAAATAGCTTTTCACACATTCATGTGTAGTAATACATATAATCTACATACCAAGGGCACATACTTACAAGGATGCATTTCTGTCTGATCGATTCCATTCCATTGGTCTATTCACAGTCCCGGATATTTGTAAACTGAAGGAAATACTACTAAGTAACTCAGGTTAAAAAATAAAAATCATTAATTTTCAGTACGCGCATGCCAGGTGCATGGGCGTGGTAGTGAGCTCCAGTGGGTGGTGCCAAAGCAGCCTTCACTGCAAAGTGGCTCCAGGAATTCTTCAGTAACATGAGGTTTGTCCCTCTCTTGAAAGAAACCTTCCCACCACAGAAAATACAAGTCAGCACCAGGGACAGGAAGCACAGATTTCCCAGTTATTTGGGTTTACAGTACTACCCAGGTGTGAGTCCATATTTTCTACATTTTTTAAAAGGATTTGGCCCAGGCAGGTTCTCAGAGGAATTTGGCCAGACTTTCAAGAATGTCATCTTTCATAAGTTGTTCCAGAAAATTTTAAAAGAGGGAAAGTTGCACAACTCAGTTGAGAGACTAAATATACAAACAGACTGTGGCCAGATCGTGTGTGAAAATAGAACTCTGACCCACAATGTACAGTAATCATCCCAGGAAACTAACCCATTATCTACAGTAACCAGCCCAGGAAGCCAACCTACTATTTGCAAGGCAGACTTATAGGAAGTCAGACTTATAGGAAGTCAGACTTATAGGAAGTCAGACTAATATCTCTAGCAAATGGTATAGGAAGCCAAACCAGAATTTCCATAACCATTGGACCTAAATCACTAGGACTTGATTAATTACTGACAACTTCGCTAATTTTTGTTTTCATGCCAACTTAGAACCAACTGGTCTGGAGATCTAACCTAGGACCAATGTAGGTTCAACTTGAGACCAAACCAAATACAGACCCCTAACCAATCATGCAGGACGCCTGCGTCTAATCAGCCCTCCTACAGCTTCCCCATGCCAACAGCCTCAAATCAGGGCATACTTGAAGCCCTTCCTTTAAAAAAAATTTCCACTATAAAGCTTTTCTCCTTCTGCCCACCTTTGAGTCTCTGCCAAAATGCCAATGGTGGTGGCTGACTCTCTTGCTCTAGGAGGCCCTGGATAAATAGCCTTTGCCTGTTCTCCTGCTGTCAGTCTTCATTGATTTCCATACAGTGTGGGAAGCTAGGGAAACCTTGCTCAGGCAATTAAATTATAAGCTCATCGCACTTATTGTCATAGATACAGAATCCTAAATAAAATATCAACTAAACAAATTTTACATTTCATTAACATACACACATTTATATAGCCCATGCACAAGCAGGCTTTATATAAGAGATGGTTCCACATTTTAAGAATTTATCGCTGTAATTTACCATATTAATGGTCTAAAGGAGAAAGACCATAACAGTATCTGAATAGATAAAGAATGTTTGTTAAGGTTTAACACCTGTTTACAATAATAACACTCAGAAACTAGAAAAAGAAAGGAACCTTTTTTCCCAAAAAGGCTGGCATACAAAAAATCCCATAACAGAATTCATATTATTAAAGAAACTTTGGATACCTTTCCAGGAAGGTCATAATAAGGCAAGGGTACCACTAATGCTTAACACGACACTGCAGAATTTAGCCAATACCATAAGACAGGAAGAAAGCATAAGAGACATGAGGATTGAAGGGAAAAATCAAATAATTATTGTTGCAGGAACTATAAATATCCTCATAGAAAATAACTCAATAGCATCATCAGGTGAAGAACTAGAACTAATAAAGTAGTTCATCCTGTTTGCCAGATTCAAGATCATCCTATAAAACCAGTAGTGTTCACCCTGACCGGTGTGGCTCAGTGGACTGGGTGCTGGCCTATAAACCCAAAGATCACTGGTGTGATTCCCAGTCAAGGCACATGCCTGGGCTGTTGGTCAGGTTCCCAGTGCACAAGAGGCAACTGATTGATATTGATATATCTCTCATTCATAGATATTTCTCTTCCTCTCTTTCTCCCTCCCTTCCCTTCTCTCTAAAACTAAATAAATAAAATCTTTTAAAAAACCGATAAACATATTAAAAAATTTTTTAAAAGCCCATCATGTTCCTCTATCACAGAAACTAGAGAAAATAATGGAAATAAGGAGGGATGAGCAGGCAGCAGGCCTGCCCCAGATGTTTGTGGTACCAGGGGCAAGAACACAACAAATGAACACCACATCATACATTTAAAAATCTATAATTAAAAATCAAAGCTATAAAATGAGAGTACATTTAGCAAGGTCTACCAGCAAGCTCACCATTTGATGGTTTCACCATACCACCTTCTGAAAGAGGAGACAGAGGGCCAATGCTTCTTTCTGCCACTAGAGCAATTGTCACCTGTCGAGGCTGGTGTCCTTGGAGATACTCTCCAAGATGGAGATCTGCATGCAGGTGGCTTAATGGGGAACAGCACCTGTAATACAGACTGAGTCTCCCAGGAGTGGGAAAAACAGGATGGGACAGAGGGAGAAGCTGAGAAGTTCTGTTTAATTTTTGGAGATATTATTAAATGTTTTTATAAATTCAAGGTGAATGAAAGATTTAAATATAAGTCGTGACACCATTAAAGTCCTAGAGGAGAACATAGGTGGGAAAATCTCAGATATCTCACGCAGCAACATTTTTACTGATATGTCCCCTAGAGCAAGGGACATAAAGGAAAGAATAAACAAATGGGATCTCATCAAAATAAAAAGCTTCTATATGGCTAAAGAAAACAGTATTAAAATAAAAAGAGAACCAACTGTATGGGAAAACATATTTGCCAATGATACCTCAGACAAGGGTTTAATCTCCAAAATATATAGAGAACTCACATGACTCTACTCTAAGAAGACAAGCAACCCAATTAAAAAATGGGCAAAGGACTTGAACAGACGTTTCTCCAAGGAGGACATACAGAGGATTCAGAGACACATGAAAAGATGCTTGGTATCACTAGCTATCAGAGAAATGCAAATTAAAAGCACAATGAGATACCACTTTACACCATTTAGACTGGCCATGATAAACAAAGCAACAAACAACAAGTGTTGGAGAGGTTGTGGAGAAAAGGGGACCCTAGTCCACTGTTGGTGGGATTGCAGACTGGTACAATGACTATGGGAAACAGTATGGAGTTTTCTCAGAAAACTAAGAGTGGAACTGCCTTTTGACCCAGCAATTCCACTGCTAGGATCATACTCTAAGAACCCTGAAACACCAATCCAAAAGAACCTATGCATCCCAATGTTCATAGCAGCACAATTTACAATAGCCAAGTGCTGGAAGCAACCTAGGTGCCCATCAGTAAATGAGTGGATCAAAAAACTATGGTACATTTACACAGTGGAATTCTATGAAGCAGAAAGAAAGAAGGAGCTCCTACCCTTTGCGACAGCATGGAACTAGAAAGCATTATGCTAAGTGAAATAAGCCAGGTGGTGAAAGACAAATACCATATGATCTCACCTTTAACAGGAACCTGAACAACAAAACAAACAAGCAAGCAAAATATAACCGAAGACATTGAAATAGAAAACAGGCTGACAGTGACTAGAGGGGAGAGGGGAGGGAATTTCAGGGGAAAAGGGGCAAATGGGAAGGGTTTGCAGGAACAAGTATAAAGGACACATGGACAAGAACAAGGTGGGGGTGGAAATGGGAGGGAGGTGAGGAGGGCTGGGGGGTGGGTTGGGATGGGGGTAAAAGGCAGAAAACTGTACCTGAACAATAATTAAAATAAAAATAAAAAACAAATAAATAAAAAGTTTTTATAAAATATAAAATATCCAAAATTAATATTATATAAACCACAATATGTTATTAAATATTTTTATAAACTGAAACCATTTAAAGTCTAGTATTTCAGAGCCACAGGGTTGCCAGTGTGAAAATTCAACCCCATGCCTCGTGTGTGCTGTGCCTCACCCTGCATTTTTTGGTCTTTCATCTTCAGCAGTTTGATTATGATGTGCCTTTCAGTTCATCATTCTGGGATTCAGTCAGCTACTCGAATCTGTAGGGTCGGTTTGTTTGTTTTGTCTTTCAACGAATTAGAGTTTTAGACATTATTTTGTCAAATTTTTTTAAGGCCCACACTTTGTTCTCCCTTTTGGGAACTCAGTGACATGACTGTTAGATCCTCGGTTATTTCCCCCAGCTCCTGAGGCTGTGTTCTTTTTTTCTGTTTTCTCTTGTGTTGCTCTGACTGGCCACGTTTTATTGATCCATCTTCTAGTTACTGACTCCTCTGCAATCTCCAATTTTTATTGCCCCATTCAGTGAGTATTTTTATTTTGGATATTGTATTTTTTACCTTCTAAATTTCCATCTGATTATTTTTTTATATATACCTTCAATTTTTTTCTGAGATATTCTAGTTTCTCATTCGTCTCAAGAATGTTGTTAATTACCGTTAGAATTTTTATGATCGCTCCTTTAAAATCTTCATCAGATATTTCCAGCGCTTCTGTCTCCGGGCACTAACATCTGCTGATTTATTTTCTAATGCAAGATGAGATTTTCCTGGCTCTTGCTGTGCCAAGTAGTTTTGGATTGTATCTTAGAAATGCTGTGTGGTGTGTTACGAGACTTCGGTTCCTCTTGAAGTCTTCTATTTTAGCAGGCAGCCAACCCATTTAGATTTAGAACACACATCCTGGCCCACT
Source organism: Carollia perspicillata (assembly GCA_004027735.1). Taxonomy (NCBI): domain Eukaryota; kingdom Metazoa; phylum Chordata; class Mammalia; order Chiroptera; family Phyllostomidae; genus Carollia; species Carollia perspicillata. The sequence goes on from PVKM010045496.1 coordinate 11,574, forward strand.
TTCGTGGGCTGTGGTTTGAATGTTAATTTACCTTTTGAACCTCTGCAGTGCTGTTCTGGACTGCCCCACTGTGCAGGACTGAGAGGCCCGTCTGAAACCTGGCTGGAATTCCACACTGCAGTTCAAGTCTCAAAGCTTTTTTGCTATGTTGCTTGTGGTCAGTTTTAATGTTTGGGCCACTCGGAGATGAGTCTGGGACTTCATACTTCTCTTTCTCCTGCTCCCTCTTCTCGTAATCCTCCTCCAGCTCTCCATTTGGAAGGGGAAGAGGAGGCTTCTTCTCTGCGGTTAGTGCTGGGCCAGCATCGACCACAGGGTCCCACCCCACATTGTCTCACCACTGTGCTTGGTGGTGAGAGGCAG
>PVKM010045497.1:0-11962 GCA_004027735.1 Carollia perspicillata
ATATCATAGTACATGTGGTTTCTTATCTTTGTTTTTATACTTTATTAATTATGCTATTATAGTTATCCAAATTTTTCTTCTTTTGCTCCCCCCAACCCAGCAACCCCCACTTCCTCAGACAATCTCCAAGCCACTGTTCATGTCCGTGGGTCATGCCTATGGGTTCATTGACTGCTCCATTTCCTATACTATACTTTACATCCCCATGGCTGTTCTGTAACTACCAATTTGTGCATCTTTATCCCTTCACCTCTTCACCCATCACCCACACCCTCCTCCCATCTGCCAATCATCAAAAGACATTCCAAATCCATGCTACTGTCTCTGTTCTTCTTGTTTGCTTATTAGTTTGTTTTTTAAATTCAATTGTTGGTAGGTATGTACTTATTGCCATTTTATTGTTCAGAGTTTTGACCTTCTTCTTTTTCTTAAATAAGTCCCTTTAACATTTCATACAATAATGGTTTCATGAAGATAAACTTGTTTAGTTTTTTCTTGTCTGGGAAGCTCTTTATCTGCCCTTCAATTTTCAATGACAGCTTTCCTGGGTACAACAATCTTGGCTGTAGGTCCACACTTTTCATGACTTTGAATATTTCTTGCCAATCCCTTCTAGCCTGCAATATTTCTTCCAAGAAATCAGCTGACAGACTTATGGGAACTCCCCATGTAGGCAACTAACTGCTTTTCTCTTACTGCTTTTAAGGTTCTCTCTTTATCTTTAACCTTTGACATTTTAATTAAGATGTGTCTTAGAGTGGGCCTCTTTGCATCCATTTGTGTGGGGCTCTCTGTGCCTCCTGGGACTTGAATGTCTATTTCCTTCTCCAAATTAGAGAAGTTTTCTTTCATAATTTTTTCAAATAGATTTAAAATTTCTTGCTTTTTCTCAATTTCCAGCAACCCTATGATGTGAATACTTGAAGTTGTCTCAGAGGCTGCTTACACTATCCTCATTTTTTTGGATTCTTTTTTCTTCTTGTTGTTCTGATTGGTTGTTTTCTGCTTCCAAGAACCAAATCAATGTTCCAAATTATCGATTTGGTTCTCAGCTTCATTCACTTTACTGTTGGTTCCCTGTAAATTGTTCTTTATTTCAAATAGTTTATCTTTCATCTCTGACTGAATCTATTCTATGCTGTTGAGGTCCTCACTAAGTTCCTTGAGCATCCTTATAACCAGTGTTTTGAACTCTGCATCTGATAGATTGCTTATCTCCATTTTGTTTAGCTCTTTTTATGGAGTTTCATCTGTTCTTTTATTTGGGCCATGTTTCTTTGTCTCCTCATTTTCTCAGCCTTGCTGTGTTTGTTTCCATGTATTAGGTAGAGCTGCTTTGACTATGTGTCTTGGTAGTGTGCCCTAATATAGTAGGTGTCCTGTAGGGTCTATTGGCATAGTCTCCCTTATCACTAAAACTAGATATTCAGGTTGTGCCCTTCAAGTGGTCTGAATACACTCTCCTCTTGTCACTGAACCTTGGTTGCTGTTGGCAGATCAATAGGAGGGATTTACCCAGGCCAGTCAGCTACAAGGATTGTCTGTCACCACTTACCACCTACCTCTGCCCTCTGTGGAGGATCAGCTGTGCAGGGGAAGGGTGGTGATGCTTAGAAGTGCTCTGTTACTGTCCACTGTGTGTGCTGGCCCTGGGGTTTCCTGGGTGATGCAGGCCAAGGTCAGCCCCTACCTGTGTTTTTCTTGAGGGGTGCCCTTTTTGAGCTATAAAGGAATCTGAGAAGACTGCTACTTATGATGGGCTTAGAGATTCCTACTTGTGATGGGATTAGAGAAGCCAAGCTGTGAATCTAGGCTGGCTGCTAGTACTGGGCCTGGGGCTCACTGAGGCCAGCTGCTGCTACTTTGAGAAAATTTAGGAAGTTGAGAAGCATAAGCCAAAATCAGCCATTCATATAGAAAAGCCATAGTTAACAGCTTCAGTGGGCTCATAGTTGTGGGGACAGAGCCTCAAGGAATCATGAGGGTGAAGCAAACAGTGTTAGCCAGGTTGATGGAGTCTCATATATGGTACCCACCTGCTAGCTCTATGGATCTGTGCAGGAAGGGCTCAAAAAAGGAACACTAGCCTCTGTATGCCATTCTGTGTGGGAGAAAGTTGTCCCCCAACTCTCACCTTGATGCCAGTCACTTCAGGTCCTCCCCATAATGCCAATGGTGCCTTAGAAACTGCTCCCCCAGTGCTGGAGCTCAGAAAGAGTGAGTTTGAGTAAGTCCATGTGTGGGTTCTTTAAGAGGAACTGCTTGGAACTCCAGAAGTTTCTTCTACTGACCCAATCCCTGCTGGGTTTTTGCAACCACAAGTTATAGGAACTTTTCTTCCTGGCACTGGAACTCTGGGCTGGGGGACCTGGTGTGGGAAGATACGTAACTCCTGAGATATCCCTCCTGAATTTTATCCACCACACATGGGTGTCGAACCAGTCCACTCCATGTCTCCATGTCTCTGCCCCTCCTACCAATCTTGACAAATGTGATTCTTTAATTCCATCGGGGTCAGACTTCCATTGAACTCAATTTCTCTCTGTTCTGAGTGATAGTTGTTCTATAGTTTAGTTGTAACTTGATGTGGTTGTGTGAAGAGGCAAGCCATGTTTACCTACATCTTCTTCATCTTGATGGGAAGTTGCCAGTGTATTATTTTTGAATGCTGTTCCTTATTTTTAAATGTTTACATGTCACTGATCAACAAATAAATGTATAAATTTTGAAAATTCTACTTAAAATCTCAGTGCCATTTCCAATCTGTATCTAATTCAGCATACACTCTTCACTTCATCTATCAGGAAACAATAAATAGGACCATTTAAGTGAAGGTAATGAGCAAGTAGTGAGGAACTCTAATTATTTCATAAATATTACCGAGCATCTACTATATATCCAGTGGTACACTAGTCACTATGAACACATATTACAAAGCCCATGCCTTCAAAACATTTTTCTGTGTGGGGGATAGTAAAGCTGAAAGCAGCAAGGGGAAAGCATTACATAAGGCATTAAGACTTATAATCAGAAACCAGAGTAGCTAGCATGTAAATTACACAAAGACCAGGGATATATCTGTTTTGCATAATGAGGTACCCAATCATTATGTACCCAATACTGGCACAGAATAAGTATTTGGCAAACATATTTAGCGAGCACCTATTACTTGCTAGATTGTGGCTAAGGAAAGTTGATATAATGGTTAGATTTAGGTTTAAGGTTACAGTCATTTTGCCTAAATTTTAATCCCTATCCTACTTCTTACTAGCTATAACCAAGACTAAATTTTTGAATCTGAAATGAGAATAATTGTGGAGCCTAGTTCATAAGGTTGTTTTAATAATGAAATAAGATAATATAGCTAAAAGGCATAGCACAGTATCTTTCACATGAACTGATGAGTAAACACACTATTCGGACAATAAATGTACTTAATACGATTGCTGGATTTACGAACAACATGGAAAAATCAATAACCTCTTAAAATATAATAAAGTTACAATCCACTGTAACTATGCTAGACTCCTAATCACTTAGTCCCACTGGCCCTCCAGGCTTTGTGCACTAGTTTGACTAAAACTGTGGAGGTTGCGGCTGTCAAGGAGCTACAAGAAGAGGCCAGACTCCACAATATACATGTATGGAGAAATAAGAGCTCCATAAGACAAACTTTGACCAATTTGAAATAGAAAATGGGAAGGGGTCCTCGGATGAATTCTGTACCCTTCCTCCTGAAGGTCCTATGTGACCCCACAACCAGCTTTGTAAGAAAATAGATTATCGCTCATAAGAGACTGATTCATCGACTTGGGTACTATATCAACATCGAACATATGGAGTCACAAAAGTGGATAGCAAGCCAGGGGCTGTGATGACCCAGTCAAGACACCAACTGCTGCCGGGAGCCAAAACACATCCGTCTCAGCAGTCAGTGCTATTTAAGATGAATGCAAACTACTCTATAATTTAGGTCTACTCTGAAGAACTGAAAAAAACTGATGGAAGATAATTAATACCCAACATCTCATTTCTACTCAAACTGACAGTAACAGGCATGTCTATGGTTTTTACTCCAATAGTTTTTCTCACTATTATAGTCCTTACTGATGCCTCTGGGTTCATGATATTTGGGACTGGATGTTAATTAAATGAGTTATTTCATGTATGAACTTAGTCTAAGACTAAATGGTATGAACCACCTATCATGTGTCAAGCATGATGACACATTAGAAGTGACAGATGTTAAAAATAAAGGTTGGGTTTGCTAATGGATTGCTAGGCCTATTAGCAAACTGACTTGGATTTTTCACTTAAGGCTGTCTGAGTTTCAGCTTCCTCATTTATAAAACAAAAAGATAATCTCATTGATATAAGGGCTGCTGTGCTTATATATATAATTATCGCACCAAAAATAAATTATTTTTATGACATGTTTTATCTTTCTTCTTACACAAAAAATTAAAGATTTCTAAGTCAAAAAAGAAAACCTTGAAAAATGAGAATAATCTTATTATGCTAATTATAGTACAATAATAAAATCTAAATATTAATGTAATTACCAACAAACATTAAGTGCATTAATAATTTTAACCTTTTAAAAAATCTTATTTCATTTCCTACTATCTCTAAAACACAGTCAAATGCACTATCGCCAATCTGATAAATTCATCTTCAGATCATATCTAAGAACAAACAATTGATCTCCTATTTTCTGATGTTATGTAATAAGAGCTATTTAAATAGTTTTTGAGTTGGCCTAAAGTCAAAAGCAATTTGACTACTCTGAGTTTCAATTAATGAGATATATATGGAAATTAAAATTATATAAAAATCACTGAATCTTTTCTTTTTGAGGAGGGAGGGAATGATGTTAATTCAAAAGTGTTAAAAGCTAACTTTTAAAAATTGGAGTTGCTGCTATTTAAACTAATGTCCTGAAGGTAAATAATGGCTGTTACTTATTAAATGTTCTTCCTGATTCTGGGCCTGGTGAGGAGGTAAAGGTGGTAAAGGTGAGGAGGCTGTGGGAGATTATTGCTGAGATCCTTCCAGGTCTAAACCCTAAACCCTATAAAAACAGAAACGTGAAGTTTTTATTCAATTAACAAAAAAGTAGAAACATTCCACTTAGTACTATTACTCAGAAAGCCTTATTCAACCCCGTATTTATTCAATAATAAAGTATTTATTTCCAGAATTCTATATTTAGGATAATGGGAATGACATTTAACGATACAATTTAAAGAACCTACTATTTAGCCATTAATATAAACATATTTTGACTTCTTAACAGATTAATTAATTAGAATATGTTAACAAATGTAGCTAGATATTAATTTTAATCACAGTGTCTTGTCTCTTCATTGCAAACAAATTAATAATATATTGCCCTTGCAGTTTACCAAGGTATGATTAATGGTCAATATTAAAATTTCTGGGGTCTTCTGGCAATGTGAAAACCTGACTGCCTAACTACAAAAAAAAAATCATCTGAATGTAATAAATCAGAATTACTGAAGGTAAGTCCTACGAGATGGTCCATCTGGTTAGGTCTGGAAGTGTCAAGTATCGTCCCAAGCACTTTAAGCAGCCGGCCTCTTTAACAGCCATTCTCTTTTCAGTCATGCTCCTGTTCACGTCTTTACTACATGCTCCGCTGATTACCTTGGAAAAGGGTAATGCTGTAAAACTGTTCCACTGACCTTTGAGTTTATTTTCTCTTGTGTAATATGAAACATGAGCTAACACAGTCTTAGTCTACTGATTTCCAGAAAGAAATCTAACTTAATGTTTCAACAGCTCTTGGCTCAAATAACAATCTGTTCTGTGGTCATGTTTCTCTTCTTGGAAAAATTACACGGCAAAGACCTGAGGTGTGGGCTAGAGAGAGGGGCATTTTAGGTCTTCCGTGATATAGACAACAATCTGCACAATGGCTGTGCACCTGATAGCCAACTAACCTGCTGAGAACCAATCCAATCTTTTAAATCACCACTAGAATCTTGTTCTTAATGTGTCTCAGGGCATCAATGAATAGATTAAAAGAAAGGATACTTATATCTTTTACTCTTTTTATATGAATGTCACTGTTACTCAAATATGGCCAAAATTTCTCTATTCACCAAAATAGAGAGGGAGGTTAACATAGTCAAAGATAAAATATCTAGACCAACTCTAAGGTACTAGTCATGTTACCCTGAGGAAGATAACCATCCAAAGCTTTGGCTTCCTCTTTTATAAAATGGAAAAAGTGAATTAAAAAGTCCCCTCCAGGTCTGAGAGAGAACCTATTATTCATACTCTAATTTTCTTTGATTCAAAGTTCAGTTCTAATTGTTCCAACCAAGAAAGAAAAAAAAAATGCACACCAACAGAAATGTTATTTTGGAGATTTCTCACACACACCAAAGAATGTGTGTTTTACCATGCACAAGTACCACAATTTTAAATGTCTCTTTTCTTAAAATAAAATGCAGCATATAAGCCACTTATGAAGTGTAAAATAGCAAATAAAACAAGAAAAATAGTTTCTCAACAGAACAATTAAAAATGGTAAATATCACATCATAAATAATGACTAACCGCTAATGGAGTGTTTATAGTGTTTCAGGCACTGTTAAATATCATTATTTAAGCCCTCGCAATAACCCAATGTAGAGGGTACTATTATCATTTTTATGGTTCAGATGAAGAAATTAGAGATTAAACAAATGTGCCCCAAATCACTGCTATTAAGTGAGTAAAGCTGGAAAGTAAATCCAAGACTTTGCTTTCCGAGTATCGGTCTTAACCACTATACATAATACCACCCAAAACATTGTGTGGTTTGCTGTTTCCCACTTGATCTAGACTTCTATACTAAATTTAAATTACTTGTTACTTAATATTTGTTAAATAATTTCAATAAGCTAAACTTTTGAAGAAAAAAATTTGCTGTACATAATAGTGATACAAATAGAGGAAAATAAAATCACTAGAAAACTCCCTTGAAAAAAATTGAAACTTGTCATATTTACACTAGCTAAACAAGTCCACAAGCCATTATTTTTTCTATTTTACTTTTAAAGGCAGACAGCAGAAATCACAATGGCACTGATTCTAATTGCCCAGATAATTTTATTTGGAAAGCAAATGCATTTGTCACAATGAATCTGAATTACCCTAGGAAGCAAAATATGCAAACACATACTATTTATAACCCTGATACATATTTTCAAACTGGATATCTATTATATCAATTATAAGATAAAAACTAGTGAACACAGGGTTTTTTTTTTCACCTGAAAAGATCACCAAAGATCAGAAAGCTTATATTCTCATGCTTGGTAAATGTTATCCTTGTGAATATTTTTATATTAGAAACAGTATAAATGAATCAACTTTCACTTTGACAATGGCATAGGACACCTATACTAACACATATGAAAGAATGAATATATATATATATAATATATATACATATATATATCTACCACAAAAAAGTCTACATCTTTTGGACTAAATAGCCATGAAATATCAAAGGTCTATCAAACACATTGGCAGTTCTTTGCCTTTACTGAGAGAAATAAAGATTTCAAAATTCTGTCAGCTATAGAACCAAAAGATCAGAGTTTTCATAGTGACTCCCGACACATTGGCAAGATCTCTTTTAAGTTATAAAAATCCAAGTTTCATACCTATATCTATTTATCTATCTATGCATATATATACATATTAATATATTATGTATCATATATGGTTATATATAACATTTATTATATATCTAATGACCAAACAGATCAAACAGAATAGGTCTAAAATCACAGCGCAGTTTGGTAAATATTTACATATAAATATGTTATATATAATCATGCACATGCAAATAAGTACTTTTTTACATCTAATGACCTAATATGGACCAAACAGAATAGGTCTAAAAAGCACAGCACAGTTTGGTAAATAGAGTAGCTGGCTATATTGCTTGCATTCCAGTTTATTATTTCTCCTGAATGACACATTTTATTCTTTTAAATACGGAAATTGAGTAAAAATTTACTCAAACTCAGATTGGTATAAAGTATATAAATATTAGCAACATTACTCTCTAGGTTTTGTAATGAAGTATGGATGCAAAATAACCTTTATAAATTTCATTTATCATATTATCAGTACTCCCTCTACCAAATTAAACTACAGTAACCAAAACCATAATGCTATAAACAGATCTGAAAGAAAACCTAAGGTTAAATTCCATTCAAGTACAATTAAATCTGTTTGCTAATAATGCCACCCTAATGCTTAATTTAGTAGCCTATTCAATATCAGTAAAAAGTAAAATTTAAATCCACCTAGGATTGCTTAGGGCCACAATTTTCCAGATCAATGTTTCAAAAATGCTCTGGCCAGATCACATAGTGGTACTGGTAACTAATGCTGTGGCCTATTCATAATCAAAACTACTGGGACTGTGAACTCACACAGGCTCACAGGCCAACGTTTCCCAAGGCTGGGACCACAAAGAGTTCGGCCAAACTGTGCCAATGGTATAATCGTACAGCATTATAAATTTATCTGCTGACATCTCCCCCCACCAAATTATGTGTGCCATAAAGCCAAAAATCATTTGTTGTTTAATTTTACATCTTCAACACCCAGTACAACATCCATTAAGGAACAGAAACTGAAGAAATAGTTCCCTCAACAGGTTTCACCACATTATAAACGGAGCATTTATAACACTAGAAAATATCTTAAGCTGGGATGATTTCAATAATTGTGACCTATTACAGAGCACCTTCCATGTACCTAGCATTGTGCTAAACGCTCTATAAATAATATCTCATTTAATTCTCTCAGTTGTATGTGTTGAGAATTTTGTACCTACTACACAAATAAGGAACCCAAGGATCAAAGACGTTAAGTACCTTGACCAAGATCACTCAGCAAGGTATTGCCAGAACCAGAACTTTTAAAGACCTCTTAATTCTGTGTTGAGGTACCTTATAAATAGCCATCATAATGCTGAGTCAGCCCCACCCTACACTTAGCTCACGTGGAATATTTTAGCTCTTAAAATTAATAGTCATGCACAGTATCATACACCCCCATGCATATAAAAGATGTTTTATTGAAGTATGCTATGTGTATACATGAAATATTAGGAAGTGTTAAATTTCTATCAGCATTAAACAAATGTTCATCACACAATGTTAAGTATAAAAGAATCAAGTTTAAATGGTCTGTTGTCTAATTATGAATGTATACTAATGTTTAGGAAAGTATCTTAAAGATTACACACTAAAATGTTAACCATGATCTCAGAATAATGAAGTTATGAGTGATTTTTCTGCATTTTGTCTTTTCTTTAATTTTTGCATTATAAACATGCAAAGACAATAGAATATGAAGTAAATTATGAAAAGTTGAATGATATAATTATTATTTTAAAGTTTATTATTTAAAAATAATATGAAAGTTCTAAGGTTGAGCATATTTAATCCAACTGCCTATTTTAACAAATGTTTGAAAGAATATTTGTTAAAACAGCCAATAAGTGAGAGACAGGGAGAACAAGCAAATAATGAAAACATATCTAATTAACAATTCTACTATTCAAATAACAATAATAGAAGGCATAAGTCTCCTAAGTCAACAGTATGATCTTCTACCACTGATCACTCTGATGAAATGGAATGTATAAGGCCTTTTAAAGCACACAATGCAATATACAGAAAATGTATCATAAAACTGTACACTTAAAATTTATATAATCTTATTAACCAAAGCCACCCCAATAAATGTATTCAAAAACTAACATATGAAATTTAATAAAAGCCTTAAAGCTGACTGATTCTGTCTATACACATTTCCCCTATCCCCTAATAAATTGATTCATTTATCCATTTTTTTAAATGTTCACATAAATACATGTATATAAGTAATTATCTCATACAGCATATATATACTCTCCTACTTTAACTCTCCAATACTTAATCAGGTACCTAACAACAGCAGATACCCTTAAATAAAATATCTCTTTAACTAAAAATAGTGATAATAATAATAAAAGTTGGTGCCTGTTTTCCAGAAATTCGAGTTGGGTAAGGCTCCTCAGCATTGCTTGCTTACAACATCATTTCCTCAGGGATATAACTCACTGCAATCTTCCTGATACTTCCTTACTCTCAAAAAGTCAGCCCCACCCTAGACACATACCCTCAATATTAAATAAAAGTAACTGTTTTCTATTTACAAAGAATAAGGCAATATCAAAGGTGCCATATGTAAATAAAAACTACCACCTACAGGACAATAATCCATTCCAATTTTTTCACCTTATATTTTTTTCTTGAAAATACAGTGCAATACATCTTAAATTACTTTGCTGCCTGTTGCAGAGAGAGTCCCAGTGATAGATCTATTTTATTATTGTTTGCTTCAATACCTATTTCCCTCCTTTCCTCTTACTTCCAGCAACATTCTCAAAACCATGCTTACAAACAATAAATACTAAAGGCAGTAGCACTGAAGCATGACATACTCATTTTCTTCTAAGACTGGTTACCACCAGAGCACAAAAGTCCAGCTCTGCACACTCACAAGTAACATTATTTCTATTTTAAAACTCCCAGAGAAGACAGAAGCAACCATGTAATTTCCTATCTGCAGCTACTCTCTCAGCCCTGCCTCCTGCTTATTGACACTGTGCAGCAGTATGGAAGGCGTTAGTCCTTTGGTCTCACAAATCAACTCCAAAATCAAAGCCTGAGCTTTGGTAGCAAGTTTGCTTGTTTGGCTTTCTTTGTTTTATTTCTCATACCTAGAAAACACTGTATTTCAAATTCCCTCTCTTTAACTCGCTAGCAGAATGAACATCTAAACAATAATTGTACCCCATCAACAACTGGGCAGTTCAACAACTGCTGAGAAAAGTATGTTTGACGTTTTTCCCCATGAGACTCCCTTTTCATTTCCTGGCCTGGTTCACCCAACGTGGCTATAATTAAGAGAATTCCAAATGTAAGGAAAGATTCATCCTATAGGAAATACATGTATATATTTAAAATATTTTATACAATTCTAAATGAAACTAGATTTGTTTCCAAATTCATATTAAAAAGTAGTATTCACCAGCACTTCCTTACTAAAATTCCAATTTTAAAAGATAAAAATGTTTCCAAGTATGATAGTAAGAAAATTATGATACTGTGTACTAATTACTTCCGATACTTCTGTGGTATCAAGATGTAACTTAAAATTATAGTCTTTACCCAAAATTTCCTCTCCAAGATCTTCCTAGTCAATTAAAAATAAATCACAGATTTTTTTTTTTACGACACAGAAAATCTTTACTCTTGTTCAAAGGAATAAGAAACTTAAGAGTCAACCAATTACAAAATAGGCATTTCAAAATTCTGCAGTTTCTACAGTGCCTAGCACAGTACCAACACCCCTGTGCAGTCACATCACCTAGGTTAGACAATAGTATTATACCCTGGCTGGTGTGGCTCAGTGGACTGAGTGCTGGCCTGCAAACCAAAGGGTCACCTGTTAGATTCCCAGTTGGGGCACATGCCTGGGTTGTGGGCCAGGTCCCCAGTAGGGGGCGTGTGAAAAGCAAACACACAATGTTTCCCTCTCTCCCTTTCTCTTTCCCTTCCTCTCTCTCTAAAAATAAATAAATATTTTTCTTAAAGAAATAGTATCTTAATGATTTCATATGTACATGTGAAAATGTGCTATCTTCTACTGGAAGAAAGAATTCTCATTCAAGAAGTAAACATTAGTTTTCCTGAAAATAAAAAATAAAAATCTAAAATAAATGCATTTATACCCAAACACTGTAAAAACAAATATTAATACTACTTTTAGATACTTGAGTCACATAAAATCTTTAAAGCCAACATATGCATTTTAACTTACAAATTCCCCAAAAGTGTGTTTCTGGGGTGCTTATCACAGTCAGGATTTTGAAATGTTT
>PVKM010045498.1:0-11962 GCA_004027735.1 Carollia perspicillata
CATGTCTTGTATGTTCCCATTGTGAAGTGTCTTCTGTACTTCTTGGCTTCCAAATTTCATATCAGGTAAGACTCCATTGAATGATCAGTTTATTTTTCAGAAGATCAGCCAAGTATCCAAGTCGGGGGCAAGAGCAAGTGGACTCAGCTTCCAACTACTTGGCTACCATTTTCTCTCTTCCAAGGTTGAGTTTCAACAAAGCCTTCTCTTAGATGGCTCTGTCTTTCAGAGAGGGCCTAGGGGAAGAGGGAAGTGAAGACACTGAACCGAAAGAGAGATCATTAGGAGAGTGTGTTTGCAGAGCATTTTTCTTAGGCATTTTATGACATCTACCAGAGCCAGCTCTGCTAGGAAGGAACTTGTGATGAGATTGGGTCCCTGGTTCTCCCTCCATCATTATAGGTTCCCTTTTTCCAATCATCAAAGTGGTCCTAAAGAATGCTTTTTACCCACTGATGAAGCCATTCCAACACAAGGAGTTCTGACCCACGTTCCAGTAGCTTTGGAGCCCTCTTGGCTCTGCCTGTGTGTTCACTGTGGAGGCTCCATCTTGGCCCACTTCTCTCTGGTCTCTGGTTTTTCCTCTAATTTGGACCAAACATTCTTTAGTACTGCACATTTGGTATCTGGCCCATGTTTACATCCATACATTGCCCTTCTTATGATATCTGTAGGTTAAATAAGACCTCGCTGTCCCTTGGAGATTTAGGTACACTAAATCTCCTATACACTACCCAGTTCTAGGCCACTAAATGTCTAAAGTCTTCCCTGAGATTTCAGCCAGTTTAGGAGACATCCTCTCTGCTACTTGTTCCCTCATCGTCACATACTGTTTCTGGTCCCTATCACATTGACCCCCCCCACACACACCTCTGTATTTAATACCGGTCCTGAAAAAATAATTAAAAGTACTATATAGAGTGGAGCAAGAGGAAAGATTTACACAAAGGTAATTAATAATTCGTGATATTTTTAATAGTGTACCAAAACCAATTTCTTTTTTCTTCAAGTATATTTTATTGACTATGCTATTACAGTTGTCCCAATTTTTCCCTTTTTGCCTCCCTCTGCCTGGTACTCCCTTCCCTCCAGCAATCCCCTTCCACCTTAGTTCATGTCCATGGGACATGCATATAAGCTCTTCAGCTTCTCCATTTCCTATACCATTCTTAACATCCCCCTGCCAATTTTGTACCTACCTATTTTGCTTCTTAATTTCTCCCCTTTCTCCCTATTCTCCCCCTTCTCCCTCCCAGCTGATAAGCTTCCAAGTCATCTCCATATCTGAGATTCTGTTTCTATTCTGGTTGTTTGCTTGCCTTTTTTTGTTTTCGGTTTTAATATTCTGTTGTTAATAGTTGTGAGTTTGTTATCATTTTAACGTTTATGGTTTTGATCTTCTTCTTTTTCTCAAATAAGTCCCTTTAACATTTCATGTAATAATGGTTTGGTGATGATGAACTCCTGTAGCATTACCTTGTCTGGGAAGCACTTTATCTGCCTTCCATTCTAAATGAGAGTTTTGCTGGGTAAAGTAATCTAGATTATAGGTCCTTCCTTTTTATCACTTTGAATACTTCTTTCCAGTCTCTTCTTGTTGCAAAGTTTCTTTTGAGAAGTCAGCTGATAGTCTTGTGAGAACTCCTTTGTAGGTAACTCTCTGCTTTTCTCTTGCTATCTTTAAGTTCTCTCTTTATCTTTAACCTTTGGCATATTAATTATGTGTCTTGGTGTGTTCCTTTTTCAGTCCAACTTGTTTGGGACTCCCTGCACTTCCTGGTCTTATATGCCTACTTCCTTCACCAAATTAGGGAAGTTTTCTTTCATTATTTTTTCAAATAAGTTTTTTATTTCTTGCTCTTCCTCTTTTCCTTCTGGCAGCACTATGATTTGGATATTGGAATATTTGGAGATGTCCCAGAAGCTTCTTACACAATAATTTTTTGAATTCTTCTTTTTTCTTTCTTTTCTGGTTGAATGCTTATTTCTTCTTTATGTTCCAAATCATTGATTTGAATCCCAGCTTCCTTCCTTTCACAGTTTGTTCTCTGTGGGTTTTTCTTTATTTCACTTGGTATAACCTCCATTTCTTCCTTTATGTTGTTGCCACACTCAATGAGTTCTCTGAGCATCCTGATGACCAGTGTTTTGAACTCTGCATCTGATAGGTTGGCTATCTCCATTTTACTTAATTCTTTCTCTGAAGTTTTGTTCTGTTCTTTCATTTCAGCCATATTTCTTTGTCTCCTCAATTTGGCAGCCTCCCTATGTTTGTTTTTGTGTGTTAGGTAGAGCTATTTTGACTCCCTGTCTTAGTGCACTATAAAGTTATTTGGGACAGAGCCTTAGGTAACTGTTAGCCAGGGAGAGGCAACCTGCTCCACAGCTTTGTTGCTCTGTGTGGAGAGATAGCTCACAGAATGGGCAATGCCACTGCCTGACTTCTGGAGGCTTGTTGGGCATTGCCCTGTTTCCAGTCATTTCATTCCTTCCCCATATGTGACTAGTGCCCTTCCAGGTGTTGCTCTGGTGGTGAATCCCAGCATGGCTGGGTTTATGTATGTTCTAAGTCCATGCAGGCCCTTTAAACGAACTTTCCTAAAAAACCAGCAGTTTCTTCAGCCACCCCAATCCCCACTGGTTTTTACAACCAGAAGTTATGAGTCTTTATCTTCCCAGTATTTCAACACTGGGCTGTGTTGTCTGGCCTGTGGCTGGGATGGCTTGCTCACAAGATATCCTTTCTGTTTTTTATCCACCACATGAGAATGTGGGAGTGCCTGTTCCACCATTGCCACAGCCTCTCCATGCCACACTGTGTCTCCTTGACTCTCCACCCTGATTCCACATCTCTGCCCCTCCTACCCCTCTGGATGGATGTGACTTCTTTAAATCCTTCATTGTCAGACTTCCATACAGTTAGGTTTTATGACAGCTCTGGGTGTTATTTGTTTTGAGGTTTATGTGTAATTCTTCTTGTGGCTGCACAAGGAGATGAAGTGTGTCTATCTATACCTCCATCTTGACCAAAAGCCCAGAACTTATTATTTTAATTCTGCAGTTCCTCCTGTCAGCCCCACATGTAGGGGAAAGAGGGATCCTCTTTGTCTGCCCTCCTCCAACCCAGCATCCAGGCTTTTTGCCTCTCCAGGATTTCCCCCAGAAAGTTGAATCTTCTTCCCTCCATTAGGTGGAGTCATTCAGCAAAAACTTGTAGACACAAGTGCTCAGCACAAAGGTCTCCCTTTATGCTGTTCCACAGGCTTTCTCTGAGGAATGGGCTCACCTCAGACAATGTCTTGTTCAAAGGCATTATCTAACAGGGTTCTGCCTCCATTTCCTCATCAATGTGAAGAACAGCACCTGAGTCTCATAAGAGCTGGCTAGTGGCCTAAGACAGGATGGGCCATGGGCCAAGAAAACTGCTAAGGGAGAACCTTTACACTGTATGGTAACCAATTAGGTGACATGAGACCTTCTCTCTGGATGCTGGGTTTCCAGAGTCAGTCAAAGACAGTGACAGCAGTTTCTGAAGCAGCTGGTGTCCCAGCAAGCAAGCTATGGGCCACCACAATAAGACACAGTGAGCAGAAGCCAGGAAGCCTAGAAGGCACAAGGAAGCAAAATAGTGAGGTGTGGAAGAGACAGGAAAGTTTACAGTAGTTATTAGCAGGTGAAGCAGAGGAGAGTGACAGCTCCACAAGCCCAGTCAAGGCACTTTGGAATGGAAAGAAGCACCATTTTCCCAGTATGACCTCAGTTATCCAGCTACAAACTTAGTGTTATGTGCTTGCTGACTCTTCCCTGTGTATGCATGTGATAAATCCCCATTGCCTCTGGAACACCAAGGACTTGTCTTCTCCAAACAACCTCAAACAGTGGGTTTGGGCTCCTGCTCTGAGCAAACCCTGCTTGCCTATACCAGAACACTCACCATCTCCCCCATGCCCAGCCCTTTGGAGCAGGGATCTATCCTACTCAGCAGAATCTTGTCTTCACAACGTCTAGCACAAAGCCAGCATTCAGAGTTTGACTTCCTTCTAGTCCAACCCTCTATGTTATGCCCATGACATTAACCTAATTTCCTTCATACTTCCTCATGTGTCATTAGGCAAAAATAAACATTGTGTAGGAAATGTCCAAATACAAGAACTTCGACTTTTTTTCTACATGCTGACAAATTGTAAGGGACAGTTTAAACTAGAATTACAACTGCCTGGGCCCATGCAAAGAAAACTGGAAAAGACCATGTGGTAAAAAATCAAAGCTGTGATTCCTTCCTCCACACACATCAAGGGTTCTATCCCATCTTTGCATCAGCAAAGTTAGGTGACTATTGTGTTCTCCTGTATTCCGATAAATAATGGAATGGTCAAGCTTTAAAGTCCTTGAGTTAAGCATAAATTCCCCAGTTTAGAAAAAAATGTTTTAGTTCTACCATAGTCATTCTACACACACACACACACACACACACACACACACAACTACAAAGGAGTTGATTCTGCAAAACTCAGCAACCTGCAAGGATGACCCTTTCCACCAAATGTGGGTGATGGCAAAAAATAAACTCCAGCCTTTGTTTTCTGTCAGACATGACTACGTATATCAAAAGGACAGTTCCAGCTGTTTTCTCTGAAGGAAGCCTTTCTTCTCAGTTTTTTTTCTTTTTCATAAAATGCCCTGACTCAGTCCATTACCAAGTCTGAATATAGCATATGTAGGTTTACTTCACATGGAATTTGTATACATTATAATAATCTCAACTGAGTCTCAACTTCAGAAACTAAAATTATTATGGTGAGATTAAAGTACATAGACCACACTTCACTGCCACTATCTTTCCCTACTCACCATTAACTACAGTGGTCCAGTAGATCACTCTCCAGTGGAAACCAACCATATCATCCAAAGGCATGAGAAGTAGAGGCATGACCTCTCACGGCAGACCTCTATGGTTATTTCCAACCCAGTGCACAACCTAGATGATGTTCACACCAATATGGCCCCATAGGCATGAGTGTGGATCAGATGTATGCTCCGCCCTTCCTGTCCCACTCAAGAAAGTACAATAAAATGCAAGAATTTAAGGATAACATTATTAGAAGGGCTCAGTCTGAAATGCACTGCAATTTATCAACACAGTAAATTATTTAAAACTTGGATATTTCAACTATTATTAGTTAAGAGATTCTTCCCCACGTCCAATGTGCACACCGTGATTGAGAACACCGATTTCTCAGACACCATAAGATTCCTGCCACTAGAAATGTTGGTGTCTGACAAGTGAACAAATGTCACTGTTAACTGACTCCTAGAAAATCCTAGCACTACAGAAGGAATCAATGATACAGGGTGCAGCCAAGAGGTGGCCCCCCAAAAGTGATTTGGAATGGGGCCCAGAACTCAAGGTGTCTAGGAAATATTAGAGAGACATATAAGATGTCCTCACCCCTTCCCCCACAGGTGTGAGTTGGGGAAGGGACACATGGAGCAGGAACATGCAGGGCTATTTTGTACAGCCACAGCCTTGTAGCTAATCCATGGCATGGTCATTTAACATATCTATGGCCTTTGGTGGGTCACTTGGATATGTTAAATAGCTGTGACCATGATTGGAGCCAGGGGAATGGAAGACACTTCCCCCCAAGATGTAAGTGGGGGGCAGGTCCTCTGAGTTACAGTGCCTGTGTGGGAGCTGGAAGAAGATTGGCTCCAGGATATTGGTCCATATCTGCCCAGACCCACGATGGCAGCCCAGTAAACTTGGGATAATACAGGGATGCTGGCAGGTGTAACTGAATGTAGGAGGAGTCGGAAATGGGAGTACAGAGGAAGATTGGCGCAGGGATTTAAACCCAGACACGGCAGCCATGAAGAGGGGAAACACACAGTCTTTTGGAGAGTACAGATCCCCTTGCAGCTTTGCAAGGGGGAACCATGTGGTCTTAGCTAGAGCGAGGACCCCCTCACAGCTTTGGTGAAAAAGGGAACCACGAGGTTTTGCCAGAGTGCACACCCCCACAGCTCTGGTGCAGGAAAGAACAGACTTTGCCTGGAAAAATAGGTACAAAGAACTCTTGCCAGTAGACCATGAGAAGGTGCCACATGGCTTTGGATTAATTGGATATCCTGCCTGGATGGTGACATGGCTGATGGTGCCAGCAGCCTGGAAACAAGGACCTGTGCTCTTTCCCTAAGTTACAGTGCCCTGAATTAGGGCAGGAGGGAGACAGGAGCTGCTGAGTGCATCTGTGGGTATCTTAAAGAACTTTGATATTTTAATGAAGAAGTTAGGTCACTACTTTAAGTCTGTATAGCCTTAAATAAACATTTCCTTTCCTTTTCACAAATCTCTGGCATTGAGAGATACCTTTCCGATTGGTGGTGGACAGATGAGCCCAGTAGGTGGTCTGGATGGTATTAGTATACCATCCTCCAGAGTCCAGGCCCCTGTATATGTATGTGACTGTTCTGTAGCATCAAGACACCTGTTTTCCAAAACACATTCACAGAAATTCCATAAGCTGCAGTGACAATACCAAGTGTATGACTACCCAATATAGGCTCTATCAACCCCAAAGAAAATAAGATAATTCATGACAACTTAATTATCATTATGAACATTTTTATGGCTTTATATACTTTCTAATCCATCATCTTTAAATGGGATATTGTTTAAAATTGATGTAAAAAATGAAATATTTTCAACACTAAGAGTGGAAAGCCATGTGATTTAAAGAGATTCTGTAGGGCACTGGCTTATCCCTATATATTTTTTTAAAATACACCTAGCCTAAGGAGAAAAGGGGCATTTAAAAAACTCCGCTAAGGGTTTGTGTTTTTTTTTTGTTTTGTTTTTTTGTTTGTTTTTTTTGGTGGGGGGCAGATCAACAGCTATTACTTTTATACTAGAAGATTTCTTAAATGCCTCCCATTGTCATAGATATTATAACAGCACTCCTAACCTTTCAACAAACAATTAAGAGGCCCCTTTCTAAGTGCCTATAATATGAAACAACCTCTAGGATCTGCTATTTCAGATACACGTTTTACAAATCATCCATCGGCTACGCTTGTATGAGTAAAAAACAGTGGCCTCTAGAAAAAGAATGTCCCAGGATTGGAAATGAAAACTGATCAAAGGTTTTCATTTCCAATGCCATCAACCCACACCAAAGCCTATTTGGTCACTGAGCAAACAAGGGCTTGGGCTATTTCTTTCTAGCTGTCTCCACAGCTGCTGAATCAAAACCAGGGAGTTAAGACACCGAAAATCCAGGCCACCACTGGAAGTTTTTCCATTTTACATACCATCTAATGCTCAAAGGTGTGAGCTTTGAGGCTGGGTGGTAGCCAGGATAGATGCAGTGGCACTAGGACACACAGGGGACAGAACAGTTATAAGGGGGTGGGTAGTCACAGCAGGAAGGAGAACAACTATCAAGAGAAAGAAAAAGAAAAAAAGTGGAGGATGGAGATAAAAATGAAGCCAAAGAAGTCCAGCATTCTTCATTACCAAAATTGGGAAGATGATCTACATCTGTTCTTCAAACTCCTCAGAAGTGGGAGCAAGAACTCACCAAAGTCAAAGAAATAGGGGAGGCCCCCTGGGTGACCGAGACTTGGCAACAAAAACACACCAGGCAAGCAGACATTTGTGCAACAAAGCTGGAGGAAGCCTCTGCAATCTTTCCTGGTATTAGTCCTGTCAAATGACAAATGTCTCTTTTATGTAAGGATCAAACAGTGTTGGAGGCAGTAACATAAGCAAAAACTTCAGTGACATTGATTTTGCATGTTAGTAGAGTTGCTTCTAAAGAGGAACTCCCACGACTGCCAGAGGGTTTCTTCACCCGAGAACTGACTGTGCCGCTCACTCACCCAGCAGCCACGTATAGGCCAACAGGAACAAATTCGTCCAGCCCTTCTGACAGTGGTGCGTTGACATTTCAATTACCTGATAACTGCAGAAATGTTTTCCTAGCTGAGCAGGAAAACTTCAAAAGAGCTTAACCTTTTTTTCTTGAGCTTTTGCTAACCTCCCACCTCTTTCTGCTCTCAGGTCTAAGTCTCCACAGTAAGGTTATAACCGACAACATTCAGCCTCAGACCTGAATTCAAATTCTGATGCCACTGTTTACCAGAGGCATGACCTTGGGCAAGTTGAGTAGATGCTAATGAACTTCCCTCTATAAAATAGAAAAATTGAAAAAATTTCCCTCTATAAAATTGAAAAATCAAATGCAGCTCCAGCTGGTGAGACTCAGTAGATTGAGTACCAGCCTGTGAACTGAAGGGTCATCAGTTCAATTCCCAGTCAGGGCATATGCTTGGGTTGAGAGCCAGGTCCCCAGTTGGGGGTGTGTGAGAGGCAACCAATCCATGTATCTCTGGGACATCAGTGTTTCTCTCTCCTTTTCTCCCTCCCTTCTCCTCTCTCTAAAAAAGTAAATAAATAATTTTTTTAAGAAATCAAATCAAACTATTTGGAACACACAGGTGCTATGATGATTTGTTGTAATGCCAATAATAGTAAGTATATAAGGATTCAGCTTACTCCAGAACCCCGCATGAAAAATATATTTCTTTTCACCTAAATGCTCACTACCTTTTGAGCAGGCTATAAGCAATCAATGTATCTTTAGTTTTAAGTAAAAATATTCTGCTCTAATTATATTGAGCTTTCTCAAGGGAAAATTGGTGTTTAATCTGATAACATCATTCTCCCAATATAAAAAATACCCAATTTTGCATATAAAAATAGTTATAGATGATTAACATGATGATATAATGTTAATAATAAAAAATATGCTACAGTCAACACCCTAAATTTACTTATACGGATTTTTTTTACAGTCTAAAGATGGCAGCAGAGAATATTGCAAATATCTCTGGGCTCCACTCTGTTTTACGTAGATTTCTACTACAGGAACTAGAGTCACTTTATTGAATTGGTTTATTGGTCCCTCACTGGGGTCAGCCCCTACGGGCAAGATCTACATCCTAACCAATTTTGTATACATAATGTCTGGCACATAGTAGGCCAGGATGAGTGGATGGATGGTCAGCCCACCTGCAGTGGCAGTTAAAGTAATATACAATCTTGAAAAGAAAGTTATTTTATATGTTTATATTACATTTCTATCAGTTAAGATTAAGCTCAGCAACAACCATCAAAACCCTAACAAAAATGGCTTAATCAAAACAGATGTGTATTTCTCTCACATAGAGGTCTAGAGGTGTTTGTCCACAGCTCCACAGTGCCAGGGGCCCATGTGCTTAGAATCTTATTGCTCTATTGTGCATGGATTTCATTCCAAAGTTTACATTTTGGCCCAAGGTGACTTTGAAGCTCCAGGCTTTCTCACTATAATCCAGAAAAAAAAGGTAGCATGGGTATTTAGATAGCAAAATGGTGAATTATGTCAAAAAAATGCAATTTCCTCTCAATATCCATTTCTCCCTTTTCAGTACAGAACCACAACTTTATTCCAGTTTATTGCCACCCATAATAAATACTAAATTCCCCAGCCTACCTTGTAGCTAAGCATGACCACATGACTAGGTTTTGGACAATGACATATAAGCAGAAGCATTGTATGAAGTTTGGGGGAAGTTACTCCTCGTTAAAAGGAACAAGAGGCTGGAGCTCTAGCAGCTATCTTGGACTATAAAGACCAGAGCTTCATCCTAAGAATAACAGACTAATAAAGTAGAAGGAATCTGAGTGTATGAAAACCTCTAGGAGGAATCACACTAGCTCTGCATTGACAACTCTGAACACATTGATGTGAGAGGAAATTAACTTTTCTCTTCTCTATGCCACTATTACATGTTTGTGTTCAAACAAAGCCAAATCTAGTCCTAGTTAACGCAGTGCTGAAGCAGTATCTCCTCCACCTTCCTCTCTACCAGTTACCAGCAGCATTATTGTCCACCAACACCAGCCAGCACTGAGTCTTCCATCTCTACCTTAATCTTCCTCATGGGGGGTAACAAATAAAGGACACATAGCACATAAGTTATATGTTTATAAACTATGAACATTTTATGACAAAAGGATGTAAAACAGGAACCGTCAACAGTTCTCTATCCAGCTACTGCGGGATGAAAAATTAAAAGAAATCACCTTGAAAATCACAGAAGCACTTCTGTTGCCATTTAGCATCTATGGCCATGTTCTCAGTGTGTACTTGATAAGGAAAAGAACATATCTCTAGGTAAATGGGTCTTGATTAGCTAATGTACTTAAAAAATAAACTCAGCAAAAAATTTTTTTTTGTTATTCTGTATCAAAGAAGCAGGTGAAGATCTCTTTGCTTTTTGCCCTAAAATTCAGTTGGATAAGAGGACTACTTATTTTACTTCTTATAAATCCTTCTAATAGAAGTTCAAGGCACATATATTATCAAAACAACTTTCTAAATAAGCTAGTGCCAACACTCCCATGAATACTAAAAATATTTTCCAGGCTAATCGTTGTCTTCTCTAACATTCTATTGTAGATATGCTTAATCCGATAACCTTAATTCCTATTTTGTGATATATATATATCACAAAATATATATATATATATAGAGAGAGAGAGAGCTATAGATATAGATATTTCAAATGAAAGTGTACCCACAAGTCTAAAGTAAAGAGGTTTATAAGTTGACACCACAGAGAGATCAAGATGAGTAAGTTCTAGAAAGGCGGTGAATTGGTAGCTTCTTTGAATCTCTCTGCAAGGTGATGTCTGACCTCCGAACTGCAGGTCATATGGTTGAGGAGAGTTCACTTCTCCTCTGGCGAACACAGAGCTTACTTCAAAGACCTAGATTCTTCTCCCAAATCCATGTCCAACATGTAGTATAAATCTAAACATGTGTCCTTATCTCTTCGGTCTCTTTTCTGCTAAACGAAAACAATGCCCACTTTAAATAAATTTGATGAGGTTCACCAATACATGAAAGCAGTTTATAATGGTAAAAAGTGGCACAAATGGATTATCTATGTGTTTGTATTAATTAATAGTGTTTGTTCTAAGTAGCAGAAACTAAACTGTGCTAGCTCAAGCATTCGTGTGTATGTATGTATGCGTGTATACATTCGTGTGCGTATAATGTGTACAGATCTTCTGCAAAAACAAAACCAAACTGTTAAATAATAGTTAACCTTTGGGTTAGGGTTTTTTTTTTCTTTAAGCATTTTAAGTGGTAGCCATCTATCACTTTTGAAGTTAAGAAAAACACATACTGTAACTGAGGTTTTTTTCCCCACGATTTAATGGAAAAAGGCCAAAGCCAAGAGATTTAGAAGAATTAAGATATTCTTTTAGCAATAATAACAAGTCCCCCAAATTTACAGTCCTGAAGGTCCCTACCCTGGTAACCCACATAATGACACTTCAAATAAGTGTTAATGCCAGGTGTGCCTCTCAATAAAGCATCAACATTTATAAAACAAATAGTTAAAATTGCTCGAGGAAGCCCCAGAGTATCCAATACAAGGGGGTGCTGGCACTAGGGGCTGCACAAAACCCACATCACATCACCAGATTTCCAAGAACCACCTTTTTATTCACATAGCACCCCATCCTTCAAATCTCTATTGAGAAAAAAAACATGTGGCTTCCACAATTGTTTTATTGGCTGCTGTTTTTTTCTTTCTTTGTCATTGTCTGTTCTATAAATATTTCAACACTTATACCTAAAATCCATCCCAAAATTTGGAAGTGATACACTGAACAGGTGTTAGGCCTCTATATACCAAGTAATCAATAACCACCTCCCCTTCCATTATCCCACAAACTAAGGCAAAATTATTTATCTTCATGCAAGATAAGTTACTACCACTCTGTTTACCAGAGTCTTTAAGTATCCACCATGGATTGCTTTGTCTGCAGCCCCTCCTGTCTCATTTGCTCTACATTCCCTAAGATAGGCACCTAAAGAGTCCAGACCACCATCTTAACAGTGGC
>PVKM010045499.1:0-11982 GCA_004027735.1 Carollia perspicillata
TGCAATTATGAAGACTGAGAAGTTCCTGGAACTTCTGTCTGTGAGCAGGAGCCTTAGGAAAGCCAGTGTTGTAGTTCAGTCCAGCTCAAAAGCCTCAGAGCCAGAGGAACAGCTGGTGTGAGCTCCAGTCCGAGTCCCAGGGCCCGAGAACAGGAGGGCTGATGGTACAAGATCCCATCTGAGGGGAGGAGAAGACTGATGCCTCAGCTAAAATGGAGAGGCAAGAAGAGGCTGTTCTCCCTTTTTCTTTTTTGTTTTTTGTGTCTTCATCAGATGGGATGGAGTCCACCCACATTGCAGGAGGGCAGTCAGCTTTAGTCAGTCTAATCTTTTCAGAAAACACCCTCACAGACACAACAGGACATGGCGTTTAACCAGGTGTCTGGGCATCCTGGGACTCAGTTTCATCAACATAGAACATTAACCATCACAAGTGAGATTCGTAACGGAAGTAACAAAATGTAGGGAGGGAATTCCTTGGTTAATAGAGGTTGCACATATGAGTTTTGAGGATCAAGTACCAGGCTCAGAAACCAGAAGTTAACCCTGACGTCAGAGCCTTTGCTTGTGCCTTTCCCCTCACTGATGCATCTCCAGATGTTTGCCTGTGATCTTGCACCTGGGTAGGATGGCTTCTCTTGCCTTCGTGCAGACAGCACCTTAGCCCCTAACAGGCAGTCACACACAGCTGGCTTAGGCTGGGTAGTGCTGTTGCAGGCCATATTTTTCAGTTGGACTTAGTGCCTAGTACATATTTATGGCAATTTTTCATAAACACTTATTATTTTATTTATTTTTAAAATTGGGGTAACACTCGTGTGTAACATTATGTAGGTTTTGGGTATGCAACATTATCATTCAACATCTTGTACACACTACATCGTGCCCACTACCGAAAGCCTAGTTTTCTTCTTCTTTTATTTGAAGTGGTTGTTATTGGCACTCTCAAAAGGCAGATCTGTTGGGGAATTTTGTAGCTCTCTAGTTAATATGACTAGTTCTTCTGTGATAGGGACCATTATTTTCTAGGGCCCTCACACATATTCTCTATGCCCCTCTTCATACTGCGAGTAGTAATTTTTTTGAAAGTAAACTGTGATTTTTTTTGGCTCATTTTGAAAATACAAGCTTCAACACAGAGTTTATCTGGGATGGAATTCAAATCCTGCCTTCATAATTTTACAAGGAGCAATCCCTGTGTTTCCCTGCCTGGCGGGGCGGTTGGACCTCAGCTCAGCTGGAGGAATTGCTTCCTTCACAGCGTGGGGGGCTTGTTTTTCTACTCTGATCTCTGATCGTGTCTGCTTAGACCTGTATAAGGTTTTAAAAACATGATAGAGTTAAGAATCACTTTTCTTTAAAATACAAAAAAATGTTTATCTAATTTTTAAAATTTCAGTTGTATTCAGGTATCATGGGCGAATAAAACTGTGAGACATTTAAAGTTGTGATTTGATATACATCTACATTGTGAAAGGATTCTTTCCATCTAGCTAATGAACACATCTATCACCTTACAGATCTTTCTTTTTTTGGGGGGTGGTGGTGAGAACATTTAATTCTACTCTCTTAGTAAGTTTGAATTACGTAATGCAGCATATAACTACTGTCACCATGTTTTGCATTAGATCCATGTTTTAAAACTAGATGACCTTATTTATGTTAGAGCTGAAAGTGTGTGCTCTTGGCCAACCTCTCTCGGTTTCCCCCACCCCCAGCCCTTGATGACCACTCTTCTACTCTCCCTCTCTCTTTTTCAGATTCCAACAATAAGAGGTGCCATGCGGTATCTGGCTTCCTCTGTCTGACTTAGTTCACTGAGCATCATGTCCTCGGGGTCCATCCATGCTGTTGGAAGGGACGGGATTTCCTTCTTTCTCGTGGCTGAATAATGTTCCATTATCACGTTCTCTTTACCCATGCGTCTGTTGTGGACACTTCGTTGTTCCGGTGTCTGGACTGCTGTGAGCAATGTGATGAACACTGGTGTGCTGGTAGCTCTGCGATACCCTGTTTTCAGTTCCTTGGGGTATATATTCAGAGGTGGGATTGCTGGGTCCACAAGCAGTTCCATTTCAATTTTTTGAGGAAGTCATACTGCTTTCCACAGTGGGTACACCAGTCTGCATTCCCACCAACAGTGCAAAAGGGTCCTTGCCGGCACTTGTTGTTTGTCAATTTATTGCTGATAGCCATTCTGACAGGTGTGAGGTGACATCTCACTGTGGTTTTGATTTTTATTTTTCTGATTAACAGTGTTGAGCGTCTTTTTATGTACCTGTTGGCCATTTTTATGTTTTCTTGGAAAAACTGTCTATTCAGTTCCTCTGCCCTTTTAAATGGGATTGTTTGTATTTTTGCTACTGATTTGTATGAAAATTGCTTTTCAATAATCAGTGAGGCCAACATTGACACCTCATTTAATCATGATCGCGGATACAAACTGACCCAGGCCTGGGTCGCTGTTCACTTACAGTAGACAAGTTAGTTCCTGTTTATCTTAAGGCACAAACTATCCTTGTTTATGTCTCTGGGCTCCTTCAAGGCCCTTCCTCTATTTCCTCTCTGCTCCCCTCTCTTTCTTCCCATCTATCAAAACCCCCAAAATCAAACCCCACAAATACAGACAGTGTGCCCCATCTCCCACCTGCAAAAGTAACCTCCACATATCAGTTTGCATCTTCTTTCTAAAGTGATTGTTACACTGAGGGTCTGACAAGCATTAGGCTTTGAAAGTTTATATAAAGGATGAAAGTAATGAGCCTGAAATATGGAGTATTCCCTTTCCCACCCCCAAATCTCACTTTGTGACCTGCACTGATATGAAGGGTTTAATGAGCTGTTACAGAGTTTGTCTGGATTGGACACACTGCTTCCTGCAGCCTTGGCTGGGTGTTGGAGCATCGGTCCTTTGCAAAGGTTATAACAGGGTGAGGGCACCGACAATGTAGAGGTGGCTGCAGTTGTCAGACATTTGTAGGCCAACGGGCTGTGTTAGGTTTAATAACAGCAAAGCTGAGTTCCCGAGTCCACCATCCCCAGTGGGGTCAGGCCAGTTGAAGGTCAAGTGGTACTTTGGTCCATTTCCCTAGAATTTTCTGGCATACCTGTAGACAAATCTTCACTGGAGCTCTGTTTCTCTAGGAATATTTTGCTCTCCAAAGAAGGCTCCAAAGGTTGATTGGTGCATGCTGGAAAGACTGAGGTGAATCCATTTGAACTGGAAGTTTGTTGGAGTGCCCATGTTTCCTGTGTGGATGTGGGGCAGCAGAAATAGCACCAGATGAAGAGTCAAGTAGGTGTGTGACTTTGGGTAATTGGCTCATCCCTAAAATGGTGAACTTAGACTAGTAAATGACATTTAGCCCGAGCTCTAAGATGCTTACAGATCTTACACAACGTCTCTCTCCATTCCTGCTTGGTACTTTTAACTAGCCAGTCTCCTTGCTCAAGAGTCATCACAAACTGGCATGTTCCATGTTCCAGGAACACCTGTCTCTCCCTCCCCTCTCCCCATCCCATGAACACTGACGGGTTTATCTGACAGGTAACAAGAGGCTTCTTAAATCATTTGTCTGAATGTACTCTGTGTAAACGAGCGTAAACTTGGGAGGACCACCAATTCACAAATCTTTGTGGGGACAGGTTGTCTGCATAGATAACTCAAGTGCTCAGTGCAAATGTGTTGGAATGATGTGCGTGCAATTTGCCTTGTCAGTCAAAGGTAGTTACTTCTGCCTGAATCATTGGAAAGTTTTGCTAGCTAAAGGAGGCTAGTCTGCCATGTTAGTTACTTAGCAAACCTGTTCTTCATGGAAAATCTGGATAAATAGTATAAAAAATACTGAGAAAGGAAAGGTTAAAGCACCCAACCCCCACGCCCCCAAAATGCTCTCAGACCCACTCTGTACTTTAAAGGCTTACTTTGATACTACTGGAATTCATTTTTAATTTTTAAAGAAGTGTAGTGTTGCTCTGGCCAGGGAGCTCAGTGGGTTGGAGCCTTGTCCCAGCGCACCAGGGTTGCAGGTTTGATCCCCAGTCAGGGCACATGAAATAATCAAACAATGAATGCATGAATAAGCCGAAAAATGGATAAATATTTTCCTCTCTCTCTCTCATTCTCTCTTCCTCTCTCTCTAATATTAATACAAAAAAAGAATAGCATTTTCAACAACGCAAACAGAAGAAAAGGAAGGAGGGAAGGAAAGAGGGAAGGGAGGGAGGGAAGCTGGGGTTTTGGATTCTGCCTCCCAGGAGTGGGGTACCTCAGACATAGTTAACAGAATTCAATCACAAAAACATAATCATAAAAGTATTTGAGAAAATGGCTAACTTACTTTTTTTCTCTTAAAAAACCTTTAAAAAGTCAAAAGTATTGGACATAGCACTAACTCTATTTGCAGATAATGTTTTATTGACATCGGTATTTAAACATTATGTTATGAAGCAGCTTTTTAAAAGATTTGTATCAGCAGCCAACTTCACACTTACCATGTTCCAGGGCCGGAGCAAAGAATTTTATAGGCATTATTGCACTTCATTCTCCCAATCTGCCAGTACGGCAGGTGATGTTATTTTTATGGATCTGGAAACTGAAGCTCAGTTATATGTCTGGAGAGCTGGAGGGCTGGAACTTGAATCTAGGTCTCTGGGATTCTGAGGACTGTGTTGCTAGCCCACAATCACTATTGTTCATCAAACATGAATTGGCACTTCCCCACCAAAGCTTTTCTCCGATAGACTTTTCATAATCTGCTGCACACACGGTGCTCTGCTGATCCACCTGCTTACCTTCTCCCGGAGGCAGAGCTGCCTTCACCCTTTTAGGAAGGAATGGTAGGACCCAGCGTTTGAGGGGAAACTGAAGAGAACCCAAGGGAGAGAGAACAGACTGAGAAGTAAGAAGAGAATTGTCTTCTGCTTATAAAGTGAATGAGTCCTGGAGATATACCTAGTGCACAGCGTGGAGGCTACAGTTAATGGTACTCTATTACATATTTGAAAATTGCTAAGAAATTAGATCTTGAAAGCTCTCATACACGCACACAATGTGTAACTATATGTGGCGATGGATGTTAACTAAACTTTCTGTTGTAATCATTTTGCAATGTATACATATATCATATCATTTGTTGTACACCTAAAATCAATACAATACCATATGTTTATGATTGCCAAGGAGCATTGAGGCCCACTACTCTTGGGTTAGGAAGATGAGTGTGCGTGTTGGGTGGTGGGGCATTGTCGGAGGCTGCCTCGCACCAACTATGCGGCCTGTCGAGATCTTTGGAGTGACTCTGGCCACCACCTTCTTGAATAGCTTGCTCCTAGAGTTAACCACCCAACATTGCAGTTTCTGCCTTGCAGAACCTCTCCCTCTTTCTCTTCCTTTTCTCTTGTGCATCGCACAGAAGGAAAGAAATGGATAGAAACTCTCTAATGCCAAGAAGCATGTACTTCATGTACTTGAAGTATAGACTTCTTGGTGCCTTTTAAAAAGAAAAAGTCAAATGTTTCTGAATTCCTTTTCAGGTTAGGAACTGATGGAAATATTTTGGACATTATACATAACTAGTTGAATTCCTTTAGCATTCCTTAGCAATCAGGAAGTTTTATAGACATCTCAAGAAGTTTTTTGGGAAGGTATTTCCTCATATGTGTGGTATGGAGCAGAAATTTGCACTAAATTTAAATAAGAATGTTTTAAAATTGAGATTCACACTAGCATCATGACAGGTGGTTTGCATATAAACAAGTGTTATACTTTTAAAGCATTGCTCTTTATTTTTTTTTAAAGCAAGTGGTTTAACAGCATCTGATTTTGTTTAAACATTTTAAATTATAAATAAAAAAATTCAGTAAAACAAACCTGGAAGTACAAAAAGTATAGAGAGCCAGAAATTAAAAACCTTAAATCCTACCTCAGAGAGGCAATCACTATTAACATTTCCTTCCAATCTTTTTTCTCTTCGTGTTTAAGGAAGTCGCTATGATACAGGGCAGGCTTGGTTATGATATGATAATAAGCACCTCCGAATCTCGATCTTGTAAAACCACAGAGATTTGTTTCTCGCTCACACTACACGTCTGTTGTAGGTCTGCTGCAGACCCTGCCCCCATGTTGCTGTGCCTTCACTCAGAGCAATGACGGCCCGGAATCCTTCTGGTGACTACAGTGGGGTGCTAAGCGTTCCCCACGTGGCCGCAGAGAGACTGAGTGCTGAGACAGGAAATAACCCATATTACTTCTCACCAGCAACTGATCACTTGGCCTTACCAACCACAAGGCACCATTATAGCATGTAAGTTTTATTATAATACAATTACTGTTAAATGATACTTTTAAAAGACTAGTTTGAGTTGAATAAAACTCATAAAATTACACTTCTTTTCTTTTCTTTTATTGTTGTTCAATTACAGTTGCACCCACTATCACCCCCATTACTCTCCTCCACCCTACACCCACCCCCACCTCCCTTCTTTTCAAATTAATCTATAGTTCAGACTTCAGCGAATCGCCATTGGATTGCCAAGGGCTCGTTTGTGTTGGTCATATTACTTATATGTACTGGGTGTTGGGAAGAAGTGTTCTTTTCTCCCTTCCATGTGCTGAGAGAACCACCAGTTTAATACTCTGGTCCTCTAGTGACTTCATTGGACTGGTGAGTTTGGAAAGAGAAACTGGGTGACAGAGGGAGCTGTCCACAGGAAGTACAACCTTCTCCCCCCGCCCTCCCTGTTGGAGCAATCTGCCCTGGCCCAGCCGCGGTGACCTGTTGTCCTGGCCCGTGCAGCCAAGGGGTTTCCTGGGTTGGGAACCCTTCTGTGCTAAAACCAGGAGAGTGGTTCTCTGTGACCAGCTAGTCAGACCTGGACAATTCTGGGATGCACGACTAGGAAGCCTATTTGTTCCATGTATAAGTCACATGCTCTACTATCACATTTATCAGTAATACCAGCCATAAAGCTGATAATTTAGGGTCCCCTCAGAGAGAGGTTTTGTCTCATTTCTCAGTCGGACAGAAGCCAGGCCAGTCAGAGAGATGCTATTCGTGGACCTGTTCAACCTGGGTCCTGGGCTAGCACTGTCCCCACTGGCCCCTTTCCCTGTAGCCTGGCCATGGACTGACTTAGCAGCCTCCCCAAATAATGACCCCAGATCTGAAATTGCACATCTCCAAGATAAACATCCCTCTGGGACTAATAAGCTTGATCTCGTTGAGGCGTAGGATCAGAGTTTATTTATCTGCTTGGCTTCTGTAGTGTAATTTTCCCAAGGCCCAGCAATGTTTAGAGAACCCGACCATGGTGATTAAAGGGAGGGTCAGATCAAAGAAGGGCAGAAGAGCGAGGGGTAGGACATAAGTGGAGGAGGGTAAGAAGGAGGACGGGCACTGGGCAGCTCCCCCGCCCTGGGGAATGCCAGGCGGGGGCAGGGCGAACGCGGTAGCTGGCTTCACTTCAGAGTGGAGTCCTGCGGGAAGCGGCCGATGCGTCAGGAGGCTGACTCCAGCCTTTTAGACAGAAACATTGTCACATAGGCTGCCTTCTTTTACTTTTCATAAATCGCCAAATATTTCAGTTAGAGCCACGATAAAAAGAAATAAAAATCTCCTCCGAACATTTAAGTAGCTTCCAAATGTTTCATTTGCATAAACTCTTCTGCTGTGCATATTTGTAAATCTGTCATTTGTACAAAGATAGGCTCTTAAATACTTTCGAGATCTACTGTGGCTGATATTCAGCTGCTTTTAATGTGTCTGTGTAGGGTCGACGAGCGCAATGTTTAACGGGCACAGCCCAGGCCCTGGCCAATCAGAACGAACGCTACATTGCTGGGCTCATTTCCACACAGGCCACCTCCAGCCTTATCCCCAGGTCTCGCTCATGTCCTTCCTGGGTCTGCAGTATTCTCCCAGGTCCTTCAAGGTGAGGTTCATGTCCATCTTGTCCAAGAAGCTTTGCCCTGCCACTCGTTCTCATTGGTTCCTCTCTCTTTTGAGTTCTTATAGTAATAGGACAAAAGCCCCTTTCTCAGACCCTCTTTCCTGGAACTTGTCAGACCTCCAAGCACACTGACCCTGACTGTTGTATGATCCTTTATCCTCAGGACTAGAAAATTACCAGAAGTGCCCTGAAGGCGCAGAGGCTCCGGGGGGACTCACAGAACTGGACATACCAGACCCCAGAAAACTGGACATACCAGACCCCAGTGACCACCGAGCCCTGCACCCAGACAACATCAAGACAAGTTGCAGTCTGTGCAAGACCAGCTGAAACATCCTGCTGTACAACCAGCCCCTTTCCCGATAAAAACTCAAGCCCTGACCCTTCAGGGCTGGTGCTGGTGCTGGTGCACATCTCTGCACCCAGCACTTTCCCTCCCTTGGGAAAGTAAAAGTAAAGCCTTTATTTCTGCACTTCCTTCTCTTTGTGAATTCTTTCACAGCCTGCATCACCGACCACCCTAACATTTTGGATGATAGAAGCTTCCACTGCCCTGTGTGTTTTCTCTGATTTCATGCATGTTGATTGGTTCTCCTCAGTTACACCAAAAGGTCAAGAACCAATGCTTAGCCTTCTCCTAAACCCCAGAGCACTGGAATAAAGCTGAACAAATACTGGCGTACTAGTGTTCACACAAGAGTGCTCACTCTGAAAACCAGCCCTGCACATATGCAAATAGGTGAATTGTACATTGCAAACTTGGAGACTGAAAGTAACCACATGGGATGGTTTGAAATTAAAACTTAGTAACTAAAAGCGTGTCAGGGCAGGCAATCATGTCCTAAGCTGGAATCTTCCTGACAAAGGTCAATCTTTACCTTAACTGAGCCTGTCTATTGTTTTTTTTTTGTCAAATTTCCTTCTTCCGGACCCCTCATAGCACAGGCACGGCACCAGGGGGAGACCACAGCTCTTCTCATTGTTATTGTCATCATGTTAATTGTTGACTGTTTGCTATCCTGCCCCCACCTGTGTAAGAGAAGTATGTGTCCATCATTTTACTCTTTATCCAATTGCAGAGGTTCCCCCCGCCCCACCCTTGCCATTCTGCTTTTCCCCTACCTCCTTAATCTATCACCAATGGATTTCATGGAACTCACATCTTCTCTTTTGATTGTGATGTATAAGAGCAGGTGCAAAACTGCCATTTTCTGGAGCATTTTCTCAACCTGTTGAGGTTTTGCTTCCCAGCAATTGTCATCAGTTTGGGTCAAATAAACTTATAAAAATTCTTATAGGTTTGAAAGTTTCTTATGCTGACAATACCTTTTATGGTTCCTGCTTTTTGTATAGTACTTCTCAAAGAGTGGTATTCTGAGGAGCTTGTTAAAATGCAGATTTATGGGCCTTCCTGCAGAGATCCTGGGGGTGGGGCCCAGGCTTCTGCCTTTCACGGGGCTTCCCTGATTATTCACTTCGGCTCCCCTAGCTTTCTCCATCTCTCAAGACACCTTACCCTTGTTAGGTGTCTGCGTTCGTTTACCTCCTGCTGTCCTTAGCTCTCCCCTCATCTTCCATTTTAAGATTTGCTGTCTTAAACTGTGCCTTTATTATGATTGTTTGACATTTTGAGGCCATCAATTTGGACTTGACCGGGTCCACCATCCTTTCATTGTCAGGCTGGCTGAGAATCAACACAAGCCTTTCCAAAGGGAAGCTCACAGACTGTCCTGGATCTCACTTCCTTTTCGACAGAAGAGGCTTTCTGGATTAAAAGAAAAAAAAAAAGAAGAAGAAAGGAAGGAATCCAGGACCCCTCCTGCCTTGTTTGTGCAAGAGAAGGAAGGCGCAAATGAGGCATTAATTATTTTGGTGGGAATACAAAAAGCAGGCTTTAGTGTTTCTCCCCCAGGCCAGTATCTCAGTCTGAGTTTAGGCTGGTGGTTTCTGTAGCCTTTGGGTTCTTTAAAAAGCAGGTTTTAGGGTCTTCTGGCAGTTGGTGGGGTGGAATAGCATTAGTTACATGCATGAGTGTGCCCTCAGGTATGGAATATGCCTCACTCTGTCTTCCAAATGGGTCTAGGCCAGGGTCCTCTGCAGATTATGAAGCCAGGGCAACCATTGTTTCAGTTGGCAAGCAGTTAGTATGCCATTATAGGTTGTTGGCTTTATGGCAGTGCTCTGGGGTTTAGGAGAAGGCTAGGGGTTGATTCTTGACCTTTTGTTGTAACTGAGGAGAAATGATCAACATGAATGAAATAGGAGAAAACAACACAGGGCCATGGAAGCTTACAAGGCCTGTCTGGAAAAGGTCCAGCCATTGTTAATATAATGAGAATGGTTTGTGCAACATTGGTGTAACCTCACAGCCAAGGAGAATGGACTGGACTGCGCACGTGTGAACAGTGAGGACTTCACTGTAATAGATAGTGAAGATGTAGACACCATTGAGTGAGCACGTGTACTGTGTGGCCATCACATTCAAAATGAGTGAGTGAGTAGAACAACAAATTTGCACCAAATTTTGCATTAAGCTTGAACACTCCTCCACAGAAACTGTTCAGGTGATTCAGAAGGCTGCAGCTATGGGCAACTGGTGATTAGCAGCTTCATCATGACAATGCGCCTGCTCATGCATCATGTCTCATGCAGAGCTTTTTGGTGAAACATCAAATCACCCCAGTGATTCAGCCCTCCCATAGCCCAGATTTGGTGCCCTGTGACTCCTTGCTTTTCCCAAAACTAAAGTCACCTTTGAAAGAGAAGAGATTTCAGATTGTTGGTGAGATTCAGGAAAATTTGATGGGGAAGCTGAAGGCAATTGGGAGAACTGTGTGAGGTCCCGAGGTACCTAGTTTGAAGGGAACTCAGGTGTCATTGTCCTATGTACAATGTTTCTTGTATCTTGTATCTTCTTCAGTAAACATCTTTATTTTTCATATTGCATGGCTGGATACCTTCTGGACAGAACTTGTATATCATCCAAACTATAGGTGCTGCAGGAACTCAAAAGAGAGAGGAATAAATGAGGACTGGAGTGGCAGGGCAAAGCTTCTTGGACAAGTTGGACATGAACTTCATCTTGAAGGACTTTGGAGGATACTACAGACCCAGGATGGACATGAGTAAGGCTCAGGGATGGGGCTGATGATGGCCAGTGTGCGAGTTATCCAAGCAGCAGTGAGGGCTCCGTCTGGGACCTGGGTGGGGGTGGGGGCAGACTGAGATGACCCCTGAAAGGTAAGCAGAAAAGCTAAAAGCAAAACAAAACAAAACAAAACAAAACAGGAAATAGGTGCCAGTCAAATGTTTCTGAATGGGGTGACATGTTTAAAGAAAAGAGCTTTTGTGATGTTCTGGAAATGACTTTATGGCCCAGGATTTTATTATAGTTCAACAATTTAGCAACTACCTTGCTGACCTTTGAGCTGCCTCTTCCTCTTAGATTTGTTTTTTTCTGATTTACAAGGTGATGATGATGATTTTTTTTTTGAAGCTTCCTATATCCAGGCATCAGCCGATCAGAAAGGATGGTCTTTGTGTTGGAGCAGGTTTCTGAGTATCCCTTGGTCCAGGGGTTAACCTTTAACTTGCTAGGTCATGGGAAGTGTGGGTGACTCTGGGGGAGGTCAGAGAAGTGGCTTTTTACTAGGCTTTTCCCCACCCCAATTACTTGGGAAATATTTAAATATCTTAACAGTTAGTGCAGCTACATTAGAGAGGACTGACTAGATATCAACTTCTCATTCATACTGAAATCTCAGTGATAAGTTTTCTTCATGTGACAGCTGCAAGTAGACAACAGAAAGGCTAACTGCTGTGGTCTATATCAGACCACAAGAAACAACGAAATAGTGCTGTATTAGATTTAGCCCTTGGTGGGTAGTGCCTGTTTTATCTTGGTAAAAGATTTCCTGAATGTTAAGCCCTTTCCAGAAGAAGGTTGAATGCGGGATGGGTGAGGAGAGCAGAGATGGTGAGAAGAACCCAGTGTCCCCATCTTCCAGCAGGATAACGAACAGTCTCACCCAC
>PVKM010045500.1:0-11952 GCA_004027735.1 Carollia perspicillata
TGAACATTAATTTTCATTATTGCTATTATCACCTCTGATAGGATAGAATTAAATTGCTACATCTTTTCATTTCTTCTACACAGGTTTTGGCTGAGGTGTTTTGATTAAAGAAATGACAAAAATAAAAACCAGGATAAAGAACCATAAAATTAAAAAGGGACATATAGTTCACGAACTATAAATATAACATTAATATATAGTGTAGATAATGTGTAATGTGGTATTATAATAACACATATATGATGAATAAAAATGATCAGGATCTTAATGTTTATTTAAAATTTCAGGCAGGATTTAAATTCTTTCATACTACTCTGCAAAAATTGCCAAGTATTTTCAATATGTAAAATACAAAAGTATAAGCTGAAAAGTAACATACTTTTCTAGATCTTAGGAAAAGAACTATAAAACATTTAAAATATATATTTTCTGTATTTGATAAAGTTCTTTATATTTTAATTTAAAATAGTATTACAAAAGTTATATTTCTGAATTTTTGTCAGCTATAGTTAGATTTTTATTGTTTATATCTCACAATGTATGTCACCATGTAACATTTTGAAAATATAAGTAAATATAAATAAAAAAATTAAAATAACCTGAAATTTTAATTATGTTTTGCAGTACTCGAGATAGAAGGTGTGGACAAAAATAAGAGTTGTAGCAGTAGAAATTACAAACACACAAAAAATTGTATTGAACACGAATCACTGGAGAATAAGTTGAACACCACATTCACTTGCTTCCACGTCATTTTTTTTTCAAATCTCTTTTCCACTGCTCTGTTCTGGCATCTCTAGGGCAATGGCTTCAAAAGTGGGCATGTGAACCACAGGGGTTCCTCTGATGATTTCCTGGGGTGTGGGAAGAAAATACTAGATTGTTCTATTTTTTTTAATGTAAAAGTTAGGAAAAAGTGAGCTTTACTTTTGTGTAATATAAAAGTTTATTCTGTACCCTTTCTGGTCTGCATAATAGGTGTTCAACTGTCACATCAGATCCGCAAAGGAATCTTTCAGAAAGTGAGCCTTCTATGCCATGGTGTGGTTGACATTGTTTTAACCAACATTTTTTACTTACTTTTATCATATCCTAAGCATCACATTCCTTAGCAAGTGGGTTTCCATATCATATTATCTCATTTTAACAAACTTAGCATTTACCACATGACACCGAATTTAGAAGGATTATTGCCAAAAAGCAAAAACCAACATAAATTAAGGGTAAGCCTAAAAATGCAAGCACAAACAAACCTCAAGCAAATGGAAGCACAAACCACTTATTTCTAGAACAAGGTCTTTGTCAGTTGAGGTATAAATGATGAACATCTGTCATATCTGAGAAAAATTCAGAAAGTTAAAGACTTTCTGAACTAAGAATTTATACCCATATTTTTCTAAAGTGTCTATCGATCCTTGAGATTCTAGTTAATTATAGTAGAAAATAGTGTGACAGAAAAATATTGTTTTCTTCAACTTTATAGCATACTTTCTTATTTCTATTATGTGTACGTACTATGGTGTATGCAGTAGATGAGCACAATACCCCACATTCATAGTCATACACAAACAAATTTGAGGGTATTAAGTCAAGAGTTTTATTCTGATGATGTATGATCAGACGTTTACAAGGCAATTGTACGTATCTGGTCCTCGTGCTTTACATTCTCCCAGCTCAACTTCCACACTGCAAAGAGGGTGCTCATTCAAATCGAAAGAATTAGTGCCCATCACATGTCAGCCCCTGTGGACATGGGCACGCAACAAGCATGTGCTGCAGGAATAAATGACTGAATGGAGGCACAAATGACTGGGACAGTGAGGGAGCGTGAGGAGATGAACTTCAGAGTCTTGGTAATTTGTACATTGGTCCTAACACTGAGCAGAAATCAGCTTCAATGACAAGAGAATAAAGAAAATTAAAAAATTTTTAATTCATTAAAAATGGAGCATTATTGTTCAGATTGCTGATTTTGGAGTAAGAGTGGAAATCAGTAAATCAACCCATGAGCATTTATCTGGAGCCCACTGTACAGAAGTTAACCCAAAGCACAAGAGGAATACAGATTTAGAATGTGGCTTTCAAATAATGTGCTTTCTTCCCACATCCTCATTTTTTTTCTTCCTATTCTCCAAGTAAAACAGGTAGGCTGACTCCTTTAACAATAGTGCATATTTCTTACCACCTAATTCACTGTTTCTCTTGTTTTTGCATGCCAATTCACCTATTATTCATTCAATCAACAGTGGTTTAAGAAGAAAGAAAACAAACAATATTTCTCCTGTTACTGAGCTTAATATCCTGTGGTTTAGATGACAGTCATTAAACTTATGAGAAGGGCACCTTCCTAAAGTATTCAGAACCATGTCAACGGAATCGTTACTTTGCAGTTACATATTATTTTCTTTAATCTGTTGATGTTCCCTTAGCCATGGACTCAACAAGGATGGAAGGACCACTTGTTATGTGTCTCCACTGCTTACACAGTGGAGATACAGCAATGAGCAGGGGAGGGCTCAGCCTCCTGAGCTCTATCTTCTCATGGGGAAGGCAGGCGAGGCTTTTGTCAGGGACGCCTGAGGACCGCAGGGGGAAGTGAGCACTCTCATCATTGTTCTAAGTTTATTTTCTCCCCCGTTTTTAATTAGCATAACTTCTAAACATATTCTGCTCATAGGTTCCCCATTTCCTGCCAATCAGCTATTTAAAGGTTGGCTGATAAAGGTTCTAACTCTTTCTAATACATATTTTATTTTCAGTGAAGCCTCATAAGTAATAAAAACTACAACAATTAAAACATTTTAAGGAACTGTTCTCTGACTCTAGGGATACTTTATCATATTTGGCTTTTTTAGAATTGTTTTCTCAGAGCAGTTCCCAAAATGTTGGGAGCAGGCTGGTCCGCTATTTCCAGGAGAATAACCCATCGCATGACAGATTATGGGGGCCTGGTCCGCAGCTCATGAAGTCTGGCAGGTGACAAAGGAATTTTTCAAGTATGGTGGTTGTACATTTATCTGGTTTTCCATTTTTTAATTTTAATTAATTATGAGGAAAATCACTTAGCCTTAGACATTCCATGTCCTTATCCATCAGAAAAGACAGCATACCCTTACGACCATTTGTTTCTCTTTCGTTTGACTACTTTAAGATTTTACATGAAGCCCAACACTTTGACACATAGAAAAAGGAAATGACGGTTTCTACATCTGCTCTGGAAAGGTTTATTCCTCATCGGAAAAACCACTAGAGTCTTGGTATCACAGTGTATCTAAAACAGGAAAACACCATTCAGTCTCACTGTCCTTCATGCTGCTTGGATTGAAATTCCAGTCGGATGGCATCCTAGCAGCATGACGTGGGCAAGTCACGTTCCTTGACTTCCTCATTCACCATATGAGGAAAATCAGAGTATCTGTCTGTAGGTATTAAATGGACCAGTGCATGGGCGGGTGGGGGGCTGTGAATGTTATACAGTCAGTGCTATATAAATGTTGGCTAATTGGCCAGAACATGTGAGCCACAAGGGCAAGGGCTTCTTATTTGTATTTTTAAACTGATACAGCTCCAACACCTACAAGAGAATCTGACACAGGATAGAAGTTTAATAAGTATTTGAATAAATGAACGTCAAAGCAAACATAACTCAATTAGACATTTGGACATACGTGTCTAATGTATGGGGTTTTCGAATGAATTGTGGTTCTGTCTCTCAGATCGAAATGAAAGCTATGCAGCTTCAGGGTGACAGCTGAGCGCTCCCAAGGCAGAGAAGGAAACAGAGCAGAAGGGAAAGTGTGAAGACTCAAGGGAGGCATTGGATTTCTTTCCTCCCCAATCCTCCCAGAATAACAGTAAAATAAATGCCTTGGGACACTCACAAAAAGGGAGGGTGGGACAACAGAATAGAGCATCCCACATGGCCAGCCTCTTCTCCACAAGGATATAAGCCAGAGCAGAGTCAACACACAGAGTGGGAAGGTGAGCGGAAAGGACTCTGGGTTTCCACAAGGTAGGGGGTGTGTGTGTATGTGTGTGTGTGTAGAAAGGTTTGATGGCAAGAGCGGCCTGAGGAAATCATGATAGACATCAGCATTTTAGAGCTGCCCTGCCCTCCCTCTGAACACCAGGGTTCTCCACCCACTGGAACCGTGCCCCCAACACCTGACAGGGAAACTTTTCTTTGGTGGATTCAAAACCCTCCTGTGTTCTACCACTCCGCACGATGCACATCTGTCTGCTCTGCACCTTATTATTCTAAGATTTTCCTCAGCTTTCTGCCCCACTCAGAGAATCTGACAAACCATCTGGGATAAAAGAGACATGAGTGCTAAGTTTTTGTTGATGACAAAGGGATCGATCTCTGCTGAGTTGGCTCATATCAATTATGAAAGGCTGGGGTGAGGCTTGAACATGGAGGTGGCCCACCATAGTAGGGGAGTCCTTCCTTGGCTCTCAAAGCACCCTGCGCTGGCAACAATTCAGACCAGCCTGCATCTAGGCTAGGATCAAATCAGGAGAAAAAAGAGGAAAATGAAACTGCGCAGCAGAAAACAGTTCGGATGAAGCCTGCTAAGGAGCAGAGAATACAACACACGTATTTCAAGTAGACCGATCAGAAATATACGCACCATCTGACACTGTTTATCTTTGTAGGAAAAAAGGGCAAAATCCACTGCATCAGTTTTGTGGACAACATTTATATGGAATCTGGTGATTATGAGCTAGCTCTTTTGGTAGCATTTGTATTCCTGAGAGAAAATGCAGCTACATTGCTTGCTGTGACACCTGATCCTAAAAGCAAATATTGTTGGTGAGATGCTCGCGTGGCTTCCCTGCCACAGTGCAGAGTAGATCCGACATGCTGGCCCGGACACAAGAGCACTGCCTAGGGCAGGATTCTCGCTCAAACAGAGCTAGGCCCAGTAGATGAAAGCATCACCACAGCCATTTACTGGGAAGGTCAGACTCACTACAGATCATTTCTAATCCTCACAAGAACTTCGTGAAGTATTATTATCCCCACTTTTCCGATGGAGAAACAGTGCCCCAAAAGTCAGCTTCTACTAATTGAACCCACATTCTGCTAGCTCAGGGCACAGTCACACAGCTCCATGAGGTAATGTCATAAACCCCGCTCCCTGATTCAGATAGATGTGCAGATGAAGCAAGATAACAGGTGGAAATACTTGGAAAATTAGACTATACCTATGAGAAGCAGTACTATGTACAAACTTTTCTTGGATGGGAATAGACATTAAAGCCTTGGCCATGTGCAAAATTGTTCTTAATTTAAAAAGTTGTTCAACCCTGTTTTTAGCCTCAGGATTCTCTGCTTCCTATGTATGAAGAGGCAAATGAAATATAGTCATGCAAGAGGCTATTTCTTTAATTTTCTGGATTGTCACATTCATTCAGCATGAAATTTTCTACAGAAAGTCAATTTTGGAAAGTTCCAAACTTAATTAGATCTTGCAGTTTTGTGATCTTCATTATAATTATCAAATACTGAAGAGCTAATAAAGGATCAACCTCTGGGCTGCAGAATAACCTAATCTATTCATACCTCAGTGACATCCTGAATTACAATCGGGGGCTGATGAACTCCAGTGCACCAGCCAACCAACCATAGTCAGCAAATTCCGATACAAACAGCCTTGGTCAGACCAAGATGAATACATGATATGCAAAATAATCCAATAAAGTTTATCAATAATACATGGGCAATTCAGATGAGACATACACTAGTGTAGCAAGTCTAATTAAGAGCATTTCCATGATAAACTGAAACCCTATTTCCTGCTATAATGCAATTATTCATTTGAGTCTATTGTTACAAGAACAATGAGCAGTGAGAATCCTCCTTATTAGCGATCTTTCTTCCTGAAATTTTCAATTTTACCAAATAATACATGTCACCCTTTTCATATTCCAAAGGTGTTTCCACACCCAGCCATTCTCCTTCATGTAGATTTTGTTGGAGACAGAGTGGTAAATTTTGGATCATTTGTTTTTTTTCATTTTGTCTTTTTTTCTTTTCTTTGAAGATTGCTACAGATAATTTGGGGCATGTCTCCATAACTTTTAGGGTTAACTATATTTTATAAATAAATTCTACCACAACAAAGCCGTGATTCTAGCAGTATTAACAACCTCATTAACTCCCTCTGGTCATTAGCATCTTAATTTATTTTCACCTCTGCAATTGTCTCCCAGACTCTTAATGTCTAGGAGCCAAAGGGGTAACCCAAAGATTGCATGGGAGAGAATTCTAATTTAATTAAATGTATTGCTGTACATTGATGCTAAAGTTTTGGGAAATTTGAAGATAGAGGCTGGTGAAAAAACACACATCCATTTAAAAATTTTACCTTTTTTTAAGGTATATATTTTACATTTGGAAAGTCTTTTTAAGTCTTTGAATAAGCCATTGAGTTATGCGTGTCTTGAGGTTTTTTTAGCTGAATTATCTTTAACGCCAATGCACAAAAATGTTCAAGCCAGGACTAACTCTTTAATATTTTATGTCTTTGAGGGGTGGGTAGTAGGAAGAGGTTAGAAATGCTTGGAGGGAAAAATCATGGCGCTTTCTTGTCTGTATACGGACAGAGGGAACATTGTGTCTAAAATGTCCTTTTATTCTATGCAACTGGTATGGTTTGTTTTGCGTTGCTTATATATGTCTGTCTGTCTATTTGTTGGAAGCATTCCTTCTTGTTAGCAGAATCCTTGGAGAGTTGTTTGTAGGAAGTAAAGAGAGGAGGAAATACTGAAAAGGCTTTGTGAGAATTTTCTTCAGATGCTGAATGCAAGCAGATTTGCCTTGGGGGTCCAAGCAACAAAGTATGCCTCAGACTATTGGATGGTTCTCCCATCTCTGAACAAAATCCAACTGTATGTACCATCATGCAAAGTGGAAGCTTTGAAGGAGAGGAATAAAGTCTTCTTGTCATGAACACTAGTGACATCATGAATGCAATGTTAAGAATGGCAAAAATAAAGCTTCTTCTTCTGGCTTTGAGAAAAGATGACTTTGGCCAAGAACAAATTTAGTAGGAGTGGATGAAAATGGCAGATCCTTATCAGCCACTCATATAGACTGGTACCAAACATAGAGGCCAATATCGAAACACACCCAAATGAAGAGGGGAAATGTTGTTGGTGGGAGGCACAGAAATCAGGCAACAGATCCACTTGGGTTCTGCAGTAACTGGAAACAGTCATGACAAGCTAGTTGTCACCTTGCAATATAATCATAGGCTGGTTTCATCAATAATTTCAAACCAGATTTTCTAGCCCATCTTTATGCATTTTTACTTGATAAATTCTAAAAGAAAGCTAATCTATTATGCCAAAACATTTTATAAGTCTAGCATCAGTTTTTCCTAAAACTTAAATTTTAATACATAGTTTAAAGGCTTCTTAGAGAATGTGCTTTCCATTCATTCAAAGGTGTTTCACACTTCTTAGTAATAGGCCAAGAAAACAATTGTTTTTCTTGTATTCAGCCAAATGGATTTGCTTGCAATTTTCTGAGCTGAACTTATATGTTGCAGTCTTATTGGAAAGAATGTTCTTTTTCTTCTCTGTATAACCAAACCTATTCTATTTAAAGACATCACTTTATTTTCACCTCTTAAGTAAAAAACCCAGGACCAATTGAGGATAAATGTATTCTCTCTCTCCCTTGATATTCATTTATTTATTCAGAAAGGTATACAAATCCTGTATGGAAAACATCCAGCCATTGTTAATATAATGAGGACAGTTTGTGCAACGCGCTATAACCTGGCAGCCAAGGAGGATGGACTAGAATGAGCATGCGTGAACAATGATGACTTCACTGTACTAGTAAGTGGGGGCAGTAGATGCTGTTGAGTGAGCATGTGTACTGTGTGGCCATCACATTCAAAATGACCGAGTCACCTTGGGTGATGTGGCTCAGTGGATTGAGTGCTGGCCTGTAAACCAAAGGGTCACCAGTTCGATTCCCAGTCAGGACGCATGCGTGGGTTGTGGGTCAGGTCCCCAGTTGGGGACATGTGAGAAGTGACCATACATTGATGTTTCTCTCCCTACCTTTCCCTCTCTCTAAAAATAAATAAATGAAAAACAAAACCAAAATGAGTTGAGCAATGAATCTGCATCAAATTTTTTGTTCAGCTTGAACATTCCTCCTCAGAAACTATTCAGATGATTCAGAGGCTTTTGCGGATGATGCAATGAGTGCAGCACAAATAAAAATGTGGCACAAACTCTTCAAAGATGGTCAAGAATCTGTTGAAAGTGATCCGCATTCTGAAAGGCCTGCGAGAAGCAGAACACCTGAGAATGTTGAATGTGTACAGGCTACAATTAACAAAGATTGGCTACTGACAGTGCAAGA
Organism: Carollia perspicillata; assembly: GCA_004027735.1. Classification (NCBI taxonomy): domain Eukaryota; kingdom Metazoa; phylum Chordata; class Mammalia; order Chiroptera; family Phyllostomidae; genus Carollia; species Carollia perspicillata. The sequence continues at coordinate 8,387 of PVKM010045500.1, forward strand.
ACTAGAAGCTGATCTGGAGATTCCAAAAACTATAGTGTCTGAGATTTTGACACAGGATCTTGGCATGAAACATGTCATGGCAAAATTTGTTCTGTGGCTTCTGCTGCCAAAGCAGAGGTTACATTGTGCTGCCGTTGTTAATGACTTGATTCAAGCTGCCACCAGTGAACAAGATTTCCTCGAGAACATCATAACATTGAAGGGGACTGAGGCATCATTGTCCTATATACAATGTTTCTTATATCTTCTTCAAAAAATGTCTCTTTTTCATAGCACATGGCTGGATACCTTCTGGACAGACCTAGTACATCTGCTGAGAATGACGTTTTGTCAAGCACCCATCAAGAACTTACTGATGCTTTTGAATTGTCAGTTTACTTGTTGTGTGTCTGATTTTCTTCAGCTAGATTTGAACTATCAGAAAAGGTACAGCATTTCACATGTGTTTGCTCACTGCCTTAGTGCCCAATTTCTTCGACATAAGTGGCATTCAACAAGTGTATGATGTATTTCACTCAGATTTCAGTCTTTGAATAAAAGAAGGTGGAAATTGCATTTTATTCCTTTAATAAAGGCTAGAAGACAATGCTACCATTAACCACACGCCTCTTGCATGCTCGGATCTGTTCATAGGCGAGCTCTGGTCCTTAAGGCAGTCCACTAAGACAAAATTCAAGTAGCCCAGTGTGTCTGTGAGGTAAGAGATACTGTGAGGAAAGGCATTATCCTGCGTTTCTCTGCTGGAACTGTCTCTGAAATCTAGGCCTGGTGATTCTTAAAAACCAAGAGGATTGATTCTCAACCAGGGAGAGATTCTGCCTCTGCAGTTGTTACCGTGACAGCTTCCTTTATAGATGAGCCAAGGGAAATACGTCTTAATATCATTCAGAAAATGTCATATATGTCCTGCCTTTTTTCTGTTTCTGTGTCTTTTTATGTTTCCGTAGCTAAAATTCCAATGATGTATCCCTTTTAGAGACTTAAAAACCACTAAACAATAAATATCATTCTCACACTGTAAAATAAAAACTGCTGAATAAAAAAATTAATAAAAAGTTTGTTAATCTGTGAATACATGCTAAGTAATGGATTGTAAATTTTTTCAATATTACCCATACATGTCGAAATATTGTATCTAGGTTTTAATGATTGGATTTGTTGTAATTGTTTTGAAATTGCAAAAACATAGAAAACTATTTTATATAATCAAGAAAAGTATTTTAAAAATCATAGAAAAATATTTTATATAATCAAGACCTGTACATTGAAAAGAAGTGAGACACCAAATTGATTTTCAAACTAGCTGCTATTTCTCATATATGAAAATATATCAATAAGAGAGAGATTAAAATAGTAAGAATTTTACAAAGCAAAATAATTTGTCATTACTTAATGATATTTGTAGTGCAGTGTTTGTAATTACATATCATTATTTTTAGTGTATTTCTTACAAATGGAGACTTTTCAAATGATTTCTCTAGCTATTGCCAATACCTGCAGAAGCTTGGCCATAAGACCTTCAATGCCTCACAAGATCCAAGAGGAGATGGGTTATATCAGCAATAAACTCGGTGAGGGGAACAGGAAAATGATCTGTAGTCTCAATCACAGCATCTAAGGACCCACTTCCCTGCCAGAAGCTATTCATCAGTAGCTGTTTAGTTTCATAGAGACTCGCTGTTCTTAACCCTCTGGTATGTTGGAGATGAAAACAATAACGCTGATTAGTACTAATCTTGTCACAGGTGAAATGTGTAGCCCCGTGGGAGGTATAGGTAGGAGCATCCAGGCTGAAGAAAAATCATTCTGATTTGAAGCAGCTCTACATCCTTAGTCTATCCCCTAAGGAGAAATTGGTGAAGATGAACAGGACACCAAGCCCAGAATGAGAGGACATAGGCAGGATTAGTTCCCAGCAGTTTGTTACTCAGGAAACAAAAGACTAAAGAAGAAAGACTGAGGATCAGAGGCTTTCACCAGCTCAAGAAAACATTTAATTCCCAATGTTGGAATTAGGGCCTTGTAATATATTTCTGGACTTGGTTGTAGAGAATTAGATATAACTGATTCTATAAATTGAGGATATTGAGAACGGCTAAGAAAGACAGAAACTTAGGGATAAACACTATAAAGACTTGACTACAAATCCTTACTGTGACAACACAAGACCTTTGGGCAGTAAAATATTGTAAAAATGTATGATAGGCAATAACATAATGGCTGTGGCCATTACTTCTATGCAAAATTTTCTTGGACATTCCAGGTAATACAAAAAGATGAGGGAAATAGAAATAGTTACCAGGTTTCAAGAAGAAAAACAATGATCCTTTATAGACAATATGATTTTCTATATAGGAAATCAGAGAGAATCTAGAAATAAATGTTTAGAACTAATAAGATAATTCAATGATGATACTAGATACAAGATAAATACACATGGAACAATGTGTTCCTGAATATCAGCAATAGCCAAATAAGAAAATAACATTAATAAGTATTTTATTCATAAGAGAAACATTAACCATTAGGTACGCAGGGAAAATTTTTTAACAAAAAAAGAATGAAAAACATATGTGGAGAAAATTAGAAACTTATATAAAAGATCAAGTAGATATACCTAAATAAATGGAACTACTTATCAATAAATATACTATCACAAACATGTCAGTTCTTCCCAAATCAATCTCAAAATCCAACCAAAAATTCCAAGATAAGATTTCATAGTTTCGGAAGGGCACAGCAAAGCCATGTTTGAATAATGAGATTAGAAACAGCTGAGGACGCATTCTACCATGTGGAAAGACTTACCATAAAACTACAGTAAAAGGGTGGCTTTGGCACAGATGTAGACAAATAGACCAACCACACAGAAACTGCGCCAAAACAAACTTTACCAGATTGAATTGTGCTCCACACCCACTCCAAATTCCTGTCTACCTAGCCTCAGAATGCAAACTTATTTGGAAGCAGTTAGCAGAGTAAATAGTTAGGTGAAATCATACTGCACTAGAGCTGGCCCTAATCCAATGACTAGTGTCCTATGAGAAGGTCAATTGAGGACCAAAGACACCCAGGGAAGAACGTGATGATGAAGGCAGAGATTGGAGTCAAGCATCTACAAGCCAAGAACACCAAGATTGATGACAACTACCAAAAGCTAGGAAGGGGCCAAAATATCCTCCCTGAGAAGCTTCAGAGAGAGCACAGGCTCTGCCAATACTTTGATTTAGGACTTCTTGCCTCCAGAACTGAGACAATACATTTCTGTTGGTTTAAGCCACACAGTTTGTGGTCATTTGTTTCAGCAGCCCGGAAAACTAATACACCAGCAAACACATATATTGGAGATTTATACAAGGCTGCCACATTGTACAGCTCCAGGGGACACCATTTACTTTATATTCTGTGTGCTCTGGGATTGTGCCATTCACACAGAATATAATGTGAATGATACCCCCCGGGCTTGTGCAGAGCAGCCTTCCTTATGGAGGAGAGAGAACGCAGTACAAGTTACTATGAAAAAGATAACTTTCCCGTGAAGTGTGATGACTAGTCATGTGGAAAAA
>PVKM010045501.1:0-11961 GCA_004027735.1 Carollia perspicillata
CCCCCCCGCTGTCCCGGGACGCAGCCAGGGTGACGAAAACTGTTGATCTAGTGAGACCGGCAAGCGTACCTCCGAAGCCGTCTGCACTCCCCAAGCCTGCTTCCTTGTATTTCCTACTCCTTAATGCCTACGTCTTCATAACCCGCTGGCCATGCCTTCAAACGGGTTTGAAGGGAAATGACTGCGGGAAATACCTGCAAGTTACGTTGCTCTTCCTCTTACCGCCAGGTCTTCAGACGTTTCATTCGGTTGGCGCAGCCCCCACTTTGATGGAGAAGGGGTTTCCGCTTTGGGCGGAGCTCTGGTCGGGCTGCAGCACGTGGACGCTCCGGCATGCGGGCGTGCTCCGTGAGGCAGCGCTGAGCGCAGAGCTGGGGCGCGGCACACACCTTCCGGGATGACCCTCTGCAGTGGGCGCGCGCAGAGAAGAGGCGATGGGAGAGAACAGAAGGGACCTTCCAAAGGAATGTCGGTGGGACTGATGCTGGCTTTTTAAGTCGAGTCCCGGTGTCTGAGGGTCACCTTCCTCACACACCGTCGCTGCTGCGGAGCTCTCTGTCGGAGCGTGCTCACACGGTCGCTGCCTGCCCGTGGCGCACTGCATGGGATGGACTTGACAGAGGCCGGTGAAGAGCATTTACTGTTCCACCTGCTGAGATCTTCAAACCTGCTTTGTTGGTCTTGTTTCCCCCTTCCCTGAATGGGCCACGTTCATAGGGTTTTTTTGATCATGTTTAGGCATTAGAAAGAAACCCTTTTTAGTTATTAAAACCCCACGCTGGCCTGAATCGGCCCTTGGGTGTCGCATCTGTGGCTGGAATGGCCCCAACCCCGCGGTCCAGCCTGCCGCCGGCTCTGCAGCCGTCAGGAGGAAGCAGGGAGGAGCCTGCTCCCATTCCTGATCTCCTGCTCTAGCTTTTCGTTACCACCTCCGGTTCCTTGGAGGGAGGGCTGAGTTCTGAACTGGCAAGGCCCTCTGTGACTAGGGACCTCTGTGCAGCTTCCAAAAGGCTGGCTTTGTCACGTTGGGCGCTTGCTGTGGGGTTTTCCACGAGCTCTAACTGCCTCTGTCTCCCTCCCGCTCTCCCCCGGACGTCAGATAATGCGTTGCTTCCTGATGACCTACCGCCTGCGGTCCAGGTGACTTCCTGGGAGTCCGCTCAGCAACAGGAGATGCCAGGCATTCTTGCTCTCCAAAATCTGGACGGGTACACCCCATTCTGTGGAAATACAGACGGTCCCTACCAACAGCAGTGCGTGTGCCGGAGTGAAAGTGCGACACCCCCAGTGTGGGTGCACCCAGCCCAGTGAACATGCAGACGTCCTGCGGTTCTGAGAAAGGCCCCCTCGCTTGCGTGTCTTGTGAGGACTCCACACCCGCCTTCCCCCTCTCTTCCCAGCACTCCGTGGTTTCTAGTCTCCTCTTACTTATGGTCCCAAGTAAGGAGATGGGTAGGGGGGGTCTCAGAACAAGCCCCACAGCTTCTCAGCAGTTTCTGTGAACAACAAGTCTGGATACCGTTGTCAGAAAGTGGGACCTGCCGCTTGGGTCCTTGGTGTGCGGTGACCTTGACCGAACCCTGATCTGAACAGACCCCGAGGTGGCACCTCAGGCATCACAGGCGCAGTGTCTGGGGCGGGGGTGCGGCTGGGTAATTTCCCTAGGAGTACGGTTGACTCTCACAGTCAGGACTCCGCGTCACAGATGATCTGATGTACGTCAGTTACAGACGGCTCCTCTAGACAAAGGGTGTGCAGTCCGCCCTACCCCCCTCGCCTGGGCTCCATTCTCAGGGAGACTATTTCAGACGCCGCATCGATGCCACTCAGCCTGAGCCCGCGGCAGTAAATCCACGCTGAAATGGGAACGACGCAGACTTCCCACCACACATCCACACGCCGGCACTGCCGTGCGGTCATTAAGGACTGAGTCGGCACCATCGAATCCCCCCCCAAGACAATCCCCTGCTGGGCATAAAGGAGGCTGGACTTCTGATCGGAACCCCCAGGCACAAGGAGGTCACCAGTGCAACACTGATAGATGGGGGGCCAGTTCCCAGATAGAAGTGAAGCCCACTGAAGACCCCGCGGAGCCCTGTATACACCAGAGAAACGTGGAAGCTGGTGACATTGGCCTTGTGCCTTGGGATTTGTTGGTTCTGACGGGGCCTGATGCAGACCCCCTTGTCAGCCTTTCCAACAAACTACCTAGAAAAAGATCCTTCTGACTGTGACACATGTACCTGAGCCCCGGGGGTGGACAGCAGCCACCACAGCTGGGCCACACGCGGTCTGTCATGCGGTCACATGTGTCCTCCAAAGGGTATGTGGGCGTCCCAGCCCCCAGCACCTCAGAACGCACCTCATTTGAAGGCGGAGTCACTGTGGTGGTAATTCATTAAGATGAGGTCACAGGGCAGAGGGTGGACCTTCAATCCGGTGTGCCTGGTGTCCAGCTAAGAAGAGGAGGGGGACGCAGAAAGGGCTTGTGCAGACAGACACATGGACAGAAGATGGTGTGGACAGTGGAGGCGGCGGTTGCACCGGGCAGCTCCAAGGACTAGTGAGGACCACCGCTGACGCCTGGTCTGGAAGAGCCGGGAAGGGCCTGTCCCTGGAGGCCGCCCACAGGAAAGCCTCCCCGCTGGTGCTGCGCCCCCGGACTCAGCAGCTCCCGAACTGCAAGGCAGTAAGTGTCTGTTATTTTAAGTCACCCTGGCTGTGGTGCTTTATGATGACAGCCTGAAGGACCTACGACCCAGCCACACCCACGACCAGCAGTCGCACCCCGGGGCCACGAGGACCGAGACTGGCTCCAGGCTCCGCCCTACACAAGTGCGCGTTTGACGTGGGGTTGAGGGGAGGCACCAAGTGCAAACCAACCAGAGAGCTCTGTGGGGCTCTGGCTAGTGTGTCCCGTGTGTCTGTGAGCTCAGACCCGCTCCCTGGATTTTCCTGCACAGACGGAGCCCCGGAGCACGCTGTGATGGGTCGTGCGCTCGCACAGGGAAGCTTCGGGAGAGAGCCGCCGGAGCACGATTTCCTTGTGGCGCCTTCATCCCTGGCCGATTCTGCTGCGGGAACAGCTGCAGCCCGACCGCACGGGAAGGCGCGGCAGATTTCTAGAGACTCCGGCGGGCTCCGAATGCCGGCCCCATTTTTAGAGGTACGAGCGTCCTTCCAAGTTCTTGGGTATTTCGGGAACTTGATTCGTACAGCAGTTTGAAACTTGTTGTGTGAGTTGCTATGGTGTTAGACAGGAGATCTGTTGGTTATTCTCTGATCAAATACAGCACCTCGTACAAGCAGAAGGCTTCCTTTGGACATTCGGCTTGAATGGATGGGCTATTAGCCAAGGAAAAAGCTGGCGGATCTCACGAAGGCCTTTATGGGGAGGGCGGCGCCCTTGTAAAATTAGGGCCATAAATGTTGTGGCTGGAGCTCTTCAAACAGGCTTCCTGCTCTAAGCGATGGCACGCTCTTCAGACACAACACAACCTGCTCCGACCAGTGCTCTCTGTGGGTGTGTACCGCGGGCGCAAAGCCCAGGGCAATCCCTGGAGCCGGTCGTTTCTTGGACCTGATTGCTGCTGCTTTCGGAGTAGGCCAACGGTGAGCGCCCAGCTCTAGAATGCGTGTGTTTGCCAGACGAGTGGTTTTGAAAATTGGCCTTCCTTTGCTGACACAGGCTCCTCTGCACCCCGAGCAACCTCCGGCAGAAAGGACAGGGCCGTGATCAGGACACAGGCGGCCGAGAGAGCGCAGTGTGCCTACCTGAACAAAACCACTCCCTCTGGGGGCGGAAGACACCCAGTCTGGGCTACACTGGTATCCCCCGTCTCTCTGCGGTGGCTTCATGGGGAGGTGCCCAGGAGACAGTGCCAGCTGGCCACCGTAGCAGTATTGAACCAAGACCCTGTACACAGTGGCAGCCACTCTGGCAGTGACAGGTCGACCAGAAGGCCAGCTAAGCCAGGCGGTCTTCTCCTGCAGGCATGTGACATAGACATGCCCAGTGTCCTCAAGGTGGACCCACTTTGAACAGAGGCCTGGGGACAGCCGCTCAAAGACCCTCCTCCTAATCTCAGGTTTCTTGGCAGAAAGGATAACAAACCTAGAGTCAGATAACGTGCGGAAACCAAAAATAAGAACGGTGACAAGAACAAAAATAATAAAACCCTGGAGGTTGAAGTGGGGTCATCCTCCTCCCCACTCTCCTGGCAGAGGCAGAAACTGGTAGAGACTGTCCCCGTGGCCCCAGTGGGAGGGCCTGAGGGAGGGAGGGAGCTGCAGGATTGGCAACCGCTCACCAAAGCCCCAACTGGTCCACAGACACAGGCACCCACCCCAGGACCCTGAGGCTGCCACTGCTGGATTTTGTGCTGAAGTGTCCCCAAAGCCCGACCTCAAACTGACGTCCTGAGTTTAGAACCCGGGCTCCCTCCCAGCCCACCCCCCGCTCCCGCCCTTTCTGACCACTGATAACAGAGGCTAGGGGCTCCGGAGTCTCTGCTCTAAATGCTAGGCCATCGTTATTCGCATATTTTCTTTTCAGCCCAGAGTTGGGGGAGCAACAAGATCCTGTCATCTGCTCAGCACCCACATCACAGCTGGTTGAGTGAGTTCCAGGGTTTCCTCAGGAGCAGGAGGCCGCACGAGGCTGTCACCCGTCTTCCCGCCACGCACTGCACATGCCTGTCGGTGGTTCTTGGCCCGAAGCACAAAGTCAATACCCCGCTGCAGAGGCGGACGGGTGCATCGGGAGGCTCAGTGCTGGCCGGCCTCCGGGACCCATGTCCACAGTGGAAATGCCACCTAATCTCAAGGGCAGATGAGCACTGGTTATTGGCTCACTGGCCCGAGGAAGGCCTGCTGGCTCGGAGCCGCTGCGATCTTCCGTGTGGCTGTGCACTGCCTGCCCACAGTGGCCTCAGCACCGTGGATTACGGCCTTCTCTGTGCCCCCTTTGTCTGTGAGCACCGTCGGGGCCCACCTACCCCAACACCCCTCGTCCGACACTGCCCAGTGATTTCCGTCTCCCTGCCACCTTCTCACCCGCAGCCCAGCTCACGCCCATTTGTGGTTTTAAAAATATATCCACAGCTTCTTTGATGGCCTTTGAATACAATGCTTTCGGGAAAAAAGGTGGTGCTTCACTTCCCTTTTGCTGAGTGGGGGGGGCACTTACTTCTAAGACACAGAATAAGGAGAAATAATGACTGTCTGACTCTGAGACAGGTGACGAAAGCTACCGCGGTTTCTGGCACGTCCCCTCTCTCTGCCCCCTTCTTTCTCCTTTTCTCCTCTGTCTCTCTCCTTCTCTCATCCCTTGACTGGGCTCCTGAAGCTCAGAGGATGGCCGCCCAGCCCACAGCCTGACGCTGACCTCGGCAGGGACTCGGGCCAGAGGTGGCCTGCTGAGAGCCAGCTGCTGTTCCACTTGACAATGGACGCAACATCTCCGTTGCGTTCACGATTCACCCCCTTCTTCCTGCCACGTCCCCACCAGCCCCCAGCCCACAGCTGCCAGGTCAGGTCGAACAGATCTCCACGCACATCCCACCTCCGTCCTTTCTCCTTGTCTGACTAGTGGGTGCATCTTCGGTTTGTGTCTCCACCGTCCTCCCCAAGAACGTCTGTGCAGCACCTTCGTCCTGCCCCACTCCTTCAACTCCGTGTTCACCTGGCCGACCTTTGCCTTCTGGAAGCACACCACCGACCGCATCAACCTCACGTACAAACATCTCCGTTCACGCCAAGCTGTCCCCCAGAAAGTCTGTTTTCATCTGAGGGTGGAGGCTGGCTCTCCTTGTAGCCTTGAGCTTCTCCATGCCTGTTCCACCTTGTCTGTTCCACTTGAAATTCCTCGTCTCTCTTGTCTCTTTCTGTGCGAATCCCCTCCTCAGGCCAAGTGTGAGTTGTCGAAGCCGCTAAGTTTTGCAGGCACCTGTCGCCCGGCTGCAGGTAAACACACACCTGTGGACCTGCCTCCTCACCCAGCTGTGCTGTCCCTCTTGTCATACTTCACAGTGATATTGCTGCCGTTGCACGGGCAGTGATGAATGCCACCTGTTGTCCTGCAGAAGCAAGAGCAACCCCGTGTTTCACGGTCACATAGCAGCTGTGTGGCCACAGAGAGGTCAGTACCATGGGCAGGTCTCGTTTTCCCATTCGCGAAGTCAAGTTTGGGGGTTGTGGTTCCGGGCATCCTCCGTGCTTTCTGACTGTCTGGTATTCCAGTGCCCTGCACGTCTGCTAATGCCAAGTGCAAGGAGAACCAGTAACAACGCCCAGGTGCTGCAGTCTGCATCCGTCCATCAGCGGCGTTGACGAGTGACTGCTGTGTGCTCAGAATTTTGCTGGGAGCCTCGAATCTCCAGTCACTTTGCTGGAACTATTGATTTTTTAATTTTGAATTCCCCATATGGCCTCCGTTTCTACAGCTATTTTTAAACTGATAATACTTTAAATAAAAGCTGTTTAGAGAAAAAGAAAGCGTTTATCCAAACTCTGTGCATCGTGTGACTGGTGGGTCATCAGTGGTTGTTGAAGGGTGGCTGGAGACGGGAAATCTGAGCAAGAGGACCAGGCGGAGCTGACTTCAGGGCGCGCTGCCTGTGAGTCTCCGTGTAGCCAGCTGCTGTCGACGAGATACAAGTGCCTGGTAATTTCCGAAGGGTGTGCATTTTCATTTTTCACCAGGTCTCACAGATTACGGAGCCAGTCCTGCCCTCACGTGCGTGTGCTCCCCACTTTCCCTTCCCTGCTCCCAACGAGAAGACAGTAGGAGTTTGTTCTGGGGGAGGGGTTCCGCAGAGGTGGACCTGGACACGAGAGTCTGTGTGCAAGGGTTTATGAAGCGAGTATTCCGAGGGGAGACAGATGTCGGGGTGGGGGACCCGGGAGAGCTGTGCCTGGAGGCCGCTGCTGGCATCTGCTGGGTCCAGGCCAGAGACGCTGCCAAACACCCTTCATGACCCAGGAAGGCCCACACCACCAGAATCATCTGGTCCCGAAGGTCAGTAGGCCATGCTGAGAAACCGGGAGACAGGTGGATGAAATAGGAAGTTATTATCTGAAGACAAGAGCGTGTCTGGTAACTGGACGACGATGGGGAAGTCTGGGACCATCCCCGGGAAGTTTTTCCAGTGTTGTCTGATGGCATCGGCTCGCAGGTTTAGGATCGCCAGACCACGGGCGCAAAGAGCAAGGTGCGTTCACAGCACCTCAGTACCGAAAACCAAGCACTGGGTTTGCACACCTGATGGCCTCGTGCTCATCATGGCATGCCCATGGATTGGGGCCGTGCCGCGCTTTCTTTCAGTGGGAGGCGGAAGTTGGCTTTCAATAGGGCAGCTGTGGGCACAGACGTGTCATAGCCGTGTGGTAGCATCTATGGTGGGACAGCCCTGTTTTATGACATCATTTTATAGCCTTGTTTCCCATCCCAATGATTAGAGGTGTTCTTTTCTCTATTATTCAAAGTCTGTTTTCACCAACAAATATTGAGCAGTTCTATGCATAAGCTCTGGGATTATAAATATGAATAAAACATAGACATTTGAACCTGTGAGAGAGTCGTACATCTCGACACCCTGTTAACTGGAAGCAGAGCTATCACGGACCCATAAGGACGGGTAAGAGGGACACTTTGTGGGAGAGGGCGTGTATGGACGGAGAGGAGGCTTTGGGGAAGAAGGAGAGCAGAGGTAAACGGCGGGAGGGGTCCAGGGTTCCAGCAGGGTCGGGGTGGGGAAGAGGACGTTCTCGGCAATGAAGACACCCGAGTCGAATGCCAGAGGACTAGGCAGCCTGCGAACTGCCCAGGTTACCCAGGAGGCAAACCTGCAAGAATCCACAGGGCAAAGGCTGGAAAGTGCATAGGGGTCTCCCTACTCCCTGAATTAAAAAAAAAATTGCTCCTGTTCATGCCTTCGTCATGATGGTCCCTGGTTCTCCTGTGCTTTTAAACTTGCAAAACATTTGAGTTGCATTAGCTCATTGAACTCAACCACAAATGAATCACACGTAGCGACTGGTTACACCTCTTCCGGTGGCGACAGAAACGTGGGAGGGACTCACGGGCATCAATCGTGGTATTTCTTGGCAAGTTGCTTGTCACGTCAAGCAGTGTTGGCCTAAGACCAGGAGGCAATAAATATGCAGCATTTAACTTTTTTCATTCAAATGACATGCGATCCTTTGATATGCCATCTGACACTCAGTCTCACAGACCTGGGCAAGCTTCCCTCTCTCCCACCTCTCTCTGTCTGTCTGTCTGTCTGTCTCCCTCCCTCTCTCTCCTCCGCTACAATCCCAAAGTCTGAATTTGAAGCCAAGTGGATCTTTAAGGGTGCCATGAAACTGTCCGTATCTGATTCCTGGGGGTGTTAATGAAGTTCCAGATTTCTTATTATCAATAGTCCAGTTCTTACTCTGACCTGGGTAGCTTCCTTGACTTTTTGTGACCTTGCCTTGGGTTTTTTATTTGTGTTCTCTGGATTTGGTTGAACCCGACGCTAATTCTTTTACATGAGTAGTCTTAACAGGATGTGCCAAAACTACTAAGTTTACCTTTGGATAATTACTATACAACACTTCAATGTTTAAAATAAATAAGTAAATTCTTTGAGTAGTCCTCACCTAAGCCACAGTGACACAAACTCAGGGGACCTTCATGAGAGTATTTTGAAATGATGAGACTCGTGTGCCTTTCCGGTCATAGAATCCCGTGAACAGCCAACGAAAGCATTAGGGGTCTACACAGTGATGCAAAACTCAGATTATGAGCTAAATGGGGAAGATGACGGTGAGTATAAGTTATAAACTTCTTACTGTAGATGAGATATTGTGTTTCAAACTCTCGCACATTTTCCCTCATTTAATTAGCGTTTTCAGATAAGTGGACCGAGGCTCCTGGAACTATGATGCTTTTTGTCCTCGTTTTCAGAAAAAAAGAAAAGTCAGGTGTCCGGCCTCCCGGCTCTGCTCTGGGCCCGCCGGTCCCGGTAAACCGGGCTCTGGAACGAGACGCCGCTGCCCCGGTCCTTCTAAGGAGGAGGGATAGATAACTGGGCTTCTTCCCAGAGCTGGCAGGCGCACCACCGGTGCTGATCCAAAGGCCTTGGCGGGGATCTGGGAGTGCGCTCACTCCGTGGCGGCTGCTCTTCACCGGAGGGTCTCTTCCGCCCGCGGAGTCTGGGCACAGAGGGCCCAGCCGCGTCACCTGGGAATAAGAGCACCAGACAGCTGGGCGCTGAGACTTCGCTGGCGAGCACTCTCTGCTTCAGAAAGGCAATTCTAACCGGAGGGAAGAAGGAAGTCAATGCATCTTCAGCCATAACCCTGCGCTCAGCGCTGTGTGCTTCAGCTTCTAATCCCAAGACCATCCTGAGGTTATCACAACCCCATTTTGTAAGCGTAAGTACCCACCGACCTTTTGAAATATTAAATAGCTTGGTTACATAACTGGGCTTCATTCCAGAGTGCGGGACCTTTCTCCCGCATCCCACTGCTAGGAAGGATTGATTCTGGGGTGAGGAGCCCGACAGGGGCACCCTGACCTGTGAACGAACAACCTGGAGCTGGGGACGGCCATCCCCCGACAGGGTCGGCTCACTCAGCTGAGCCATCGGTGTCTTTGTCTGCCTTGAACAGGGCTGAACTGCATCCGTCTGAACTGACAGTCACCACGCGCCTAGTCGGTCATTACTGTTTTCCCAACCCGTTTACATGTTCTCATTCACCGTCACAGCCCATTCGTCATCATTATTGTCACCCCCATTATCGCTGCTTTCGGATGACAAATAGTGAACGCACAGAACAGACTCCGGGTCCTCTGGGCACTGAGCAGTGAAATGGAGATGCTCCGACCCCAAACCTCGAGCTCTCCCCAGCAGGACTCTGGCTTCAAAACTGGAGAAGGCACTTTTCTCGGGCCACGTCTGGACAGGCAGTCAGCCTGCTTCCTTCGTATATTAAAAAAAGGTCGAGGATGAAAGAACTTGATCAGAGATGTTGGCCTCTTGAAACGCAAAGATGTACAAAGCAGACCCCCTTTTGTTGGGGGGGGTGGTAATCCAGGAGAGAACCCAGAGCTGTGTGAGTGGAAAGGCTATCAATACACGTGTTCGAAGACGAAGACGGGGAAGCTGGGGTCTGAGGGATGGAGACATCCTCACGGAAAGCTGGCCATTAGCAACAGCGATGAGGGGCGCGGCTGGCCACCTCCGAGCCTTTGAAAGCACAGTGAGTCGTTCAGATCTTGAGCGCCGACAGGAGTCTCACTGTCCTTAAATCCTGGCTCCTCCACCGAGTGGCTCTGACCCCCTGGGTGTGAAGCTGCAGCTTCCTGGGGAAGCAAAGAGGCTCATGTCTCCCGTTTATTGAGCTCAGTGTCTAATTCCCTCTGCTCTTTCTTATTAATAATTAGTTAACTACCCACGGTGACAAAGTCCTGCATGAATGGCTCAGGATTTGTCTACACGCCCATCTGCTGTCCAACCCAGTGGACGGGCCTGTGACTCTGGGAATGAGATTCTCCACCCCCTGCCTGGTCTTCTGCAGCCTGACCAGTTGCTGCACGCTCACACCAGACTTAGCTCCACTGTTTGCCCTGGAAACAAAGGTGCTCTGTTATCCTTTTGGGTCACAGGAGTCCCAGAGAGAAAAGGAGCTACACGGCAGGAGGCAGCAGCCCGTGTGGCTGAAACGCACGGGGAGGAGCAGGCTTGTGGGGGGCCCGTGAGCTCCTGCGCGTCTCCTTGTCCCTCCAGACCTGACATCCACCTTCTTTCTCCTCGGCCGCCTACCTGTCCCAGCTGCACCAGCAGGGATCCTCTGCCTCCCGGACTCCAGCCAGGTCCAGCTGACGGGGAGCCCCATCTGGGGACGGCAGGGAAGAGGCAGGTCTGAGCTCTGTTCCTGCAAAGTCTCTTTGGGCTGGCCATGCCCCCCACTAAGGAGCACTTCTGTCTCCTCGCAGGCTCTGGTGGCTGCGCTCGCCCTCATCCTGCCCCTTCGGGTTAGAAGTGTAAAAGCTCGGCTGTGGCAGCCCCCTACTCCACAGCCCACCCAAACCTGTGCAGTTGAAGACAACTTTCTCGATTCGCCTCCCTGAGGCAGGTCTCCCAGCAGAAGCCTCGCTCACAGGCAGCCATGGATGAGGACTGCACTGCACGCCCAGCACGGAACTTGGTTATTCTTCTTTTCTTTTCCAAGTTCAGGGCTACGTTGTCTGCTCTGGGGCCCCAGACAGGGTATCTGTCTCCCCGAAGCCTCAATTTCCTCATCTCCACAGTGGAATTAGTTTCTCGAGTTGTTAGAGGCGACGAGAGAGAAAACACGTGTAAAATGCCGGGAAATAGCAGATATTGGGTACATCCAGCTTGGCAGAGGTGATAATTGTGAAGCTCCTCATTCTTTCCGTGCGAGTAATAAATGCAAATATGCTTCATATTTGTGCCCTGAGTGGGGTTTTTACAGCAGAAGCATAAAAGTCAAAGATGAGGGAACGTTTTTAATTTTTTGTTTCATGAAAACAAACCATTTAAGAATCAGTCCACGTGAGCCACGCGAGCCTCTCACACGTCGCTGCCCCAGATTCTGGGAACAACTGAGGAATCGCCGCATCCGAGCCTCTCGGGTCCACGCCGCCCTGCAGGTGCCACGAGAGTCCACGGCTGTGGGAAGCTGTTTCCCCCGGGACCACACGCCCACGGATAACGGCACCGTCAGCGTGCTCCCCTGAGCTATCTGGAAACCGCGGGATTTAATTCAAGTCTGTTCTCTGTTCTTTCTCAGTGTGAGAGGGGACGGATGCCCGCCAGTGGCCCCAGAGTCATGGCCACCGCCCCGCTTCCCAAGGCCGGGTCGTGGTCGTGGCGGGCTGTGTGGGCACTGCTGTCTGAGGCACATGGAAAAGACAGAATTGCTTTAAAAACGCGAATCCTCTGCTGGCCT
>PVKM010045502.1:0-11968 GCA_004027735.1 Carollia perspicillata
GCTGACAGTCTGATGGGAACTCCTTTGTAGGTAACTGTCCCCTTATCTCTTGCTGCTTCTAGAATTCTCTCCTTCATTTTAATCTTGGGTAATGTAATTACGATGTGCCTTGGTGTGTTCCTCCCTGGGTCCAACTTCTTTGGGACTCTCTGAGCTTCCTGGACCTCCTGGAAGTCTATTTCCTTTGCCAGATTGGGGAAGTTCTCCTTTATTATTTGTTCAAATAAGTTTTCCACTTGTTGCTCTTCCTCTTCTCCTTCTGGTACCCCTATAATTCAGATGTTGGAACGTGTAAAGATGTTCTGGAGGTTCCTAAGCCTCTCCTAATTTTTTTGAATTCTCGTTTCTTCATTCTTTTCTGGTTGGTTGTTTCTTTCTACCTCCTGGTCCACTCCATTGGTTTCGGTCCCAGTTTTCTTCCCATCACTACTGGTTCCCTGTGCATTTTCCTCCATGTCACTTAGTGTAGCCTTCCTTTTTTCATCTAATTTGTGACCAAAATCAACCAGTTCTGTGAGCATCCTGATCACCAGTGCTTTGAACTGTGCATCTGACAGGTTGGCTATCTCTTGGTCGCTTAAAAGTATTGACTCTGGGGCTTTGATTTGTTCTTCTGTTTGAGCCATAATTTTTTGGTCTGGTCATGCCTGTTATGTATGAGGGGCAGAGCCTTAGGTGTTCAGCAGGGTGGGGCAACCATCATTGCTGGGTTGTGACACTGTATGTGGGGGTGGGGTCAAGGAGGGAACAACGGCACTTGCTCCGCTCGTATTTCAGTCCCTTCCACCGCTTCCCACAAGCAAACTGGGCCCTTCTGGTGCTGGTTCCTGGGTGGGTGGGCTTGTGTATGTTCTAGGACCCTGTGGGTCTCTCCAACAAACTTTCCTGTGAGGCTGGAAATCTCTCCCGGCACCTCCAGCACCTCAACCCCAACAAGTGTTTTCAGTTGGTGCTTTTAGGCTTTATTGCCCAGTGCGGGGGCCCTGGGTTGTGTGTTCTGTCTTGCTGCCCCTTTTTGCCTTGTTTATCTGTGCGTGAATGTGTGACCGAGGTTAGCCAGCAGCCTTGGGCACCTCACTGGATTGGGTCTGCTCATATCCTCACCGTGTCCAGGGTCTGCAGCCACTGGTTTTTCCTGCCCCAACCCCTCTCCACCGGCCGCCGACTCCACCCCTCTTACCTGTCTGGACGAATGGTTGTAGGACTTCCATACAGTTCAATTTTCTGTCTGTTCTGGTTATGTTTTTGTTTCTAAATCTTTGTTGTCCTTAATTTTGGTTGTGTGAGGAGGCACAATATTTCCACCTATGCCTCCATCTTGGCTAGAAGACCTATTAGTGTTTTAAATATCTATAGGCATTATAGAGGAATGCACCAATAACCTGGAAACAAGAGAAATAATTTTCCCTTTGAGAGTTAAACTGTAAAATCAAAGCATAAACATGGAAAAGTTTCCCAGGGAGATAAGATTGCTCCCAGGCTGAAGCCTAAGAAAAAGTAAATTAAAGGAGACCAACACACCTTGGAGATCATGCTGACAGAGGAAGTACCAGGTGGCATGAGTGTGAGTCAGCATTCTGGGACGAGGTTCTCCCAGAGAGAGGTGCAGCTTCTGGGTTCCAGAACCGCAGCTGTTTGTCTCAGACCACAGCCATCCACCCTCTTGTGCCCAACATCCATACTGGTGAAGACCGGAGCCCACTGTCTTCACCACGACAACAAGCCCGCTCATGCATCGCATCTCCTGCAGAGTTTTCTGGTGAGCCATCAAAATCCCAGGTCATTCAGCCCCTTCACAGGTCTGATTTGGTGCTCTGCAGTTTCTGGCTTTTCCAAAAACTAAAATCCCCTCTGAAAGGGAAGAGATTTCGGACCATCAGTGAGATTCAGGAAAATAGGACAGGGCAGCTAATTGGGAGAACTGTGTGAGGTCCCAAGGTGCCTACTTCGAAGGGGACTGAGGCGTCACTGTCCTGTGTACAGTGTTTCTTGGATCTTCTTCAATAATGTCTCTATTTTTCATATTACATGGCTGGATACCTTCTGGACAGACCTCATCTATCTACATTGTTCACAGTTAACATCAATTTCTGATCTAATCCTGAATTATTAAATATAGCACTTCCACCTGCATTTATTTTAGTGGCACCGAAGTGATGTTATATCAGCATCACAAGCATCTTCTAAACTCTACTTTTTAGATTTCACAAGTAGTAATAATTATAACAGTGGAGGGAACCAGCTGAGCAAGGTTAATGCCACCTCTTGCTATTTCAGTGCAGCTCTGATAATACTAAATGACATTAAAAGTAGATCAGGACCACATGGCAAAGCCTTTACATAAGAGAAGGTTCACAACTCAGAGTCCTGTTTCTCAGTTCACACTCTCTTCTACTACTAGAAAATACGTGTGACAAAAGACCAAGTACAAAAAAATCAAAGCTTTCAGCTTCTAAGAAATAAACCTTTCCTTACCTTTAATTTATGGAGTCTACTATAAGTTTTCTGCAGAAAATGACTACATCAGTATCAAAGCATGTGTTACAAAAATAAAAAAAGCAGCAAGATGTGAATTCTTCGCTGACTCAGAAAGGTGTGCTCTGCATGAACCACATCTGCAGGCACGCCTCCCTCACTGCTCTGCTGGTGAATGAGAATAGAAAGAACGGCTTTTCGAATTAAGAGTATGTTATGAAAGGCACAGTAAGCAAGGGATGATTAGATTTTTCTATATATTATAACTAGGTTAAGAGTAAAAATAAAGCTAAATGTTGAATAAGAGAGGAAAAGGTTCTATTTAGGGTGAAGCGTATTGATTAAAAATAATAATAATAAAAGGGTCCCAACTAGCCTTCACCAAAGAGATGGTCAGAAAATTTACATACACAGGGTTAAAGATGGTGGCCAAGTAGGGAGAACCTAAGTCCGCTTGCTCTTGCCCCCACCTCGGATTTTCAGCTGATCTTCCGACAACCCCAACACAGAATCTTAGCAGATAGGAAGTTTTGAAGCCAAGGAGTACAGAAGACACTTCATACCATCCAGTAAGATGTTATAAGTTGAAGGGGAAATGCCCTCTGTGTGGCACCTACAGCAGTGGAGACACCAGACAGAAATTACAGCTTATGAACTCCCGCCCAACTCGGAGCAGGGGGACCTAGTTCCGCACAGGGATCCCCAACCCTAACTGGGAGAGACTTGGGAGGATACAGAAAGTCTGGGAGACCTATGCCACACACACAGCTAGCAACATGTTCATAATTGTAGTGCACACTGGAGAATTCTAAATACGGACTCAGTCTCCTAAAACTACCAGGTTGCTGCACCTAGGTCTGTGAGAGGCACTGCCAGGCTTCTCTCAGCCATGACTGAGAGACATTTTGCTTTTTAGGGAGAGGGTATGTACAGAGATCCAGGCAGTGACTCAGTACTGCAGTATGGGTACCACATAAAGTCTTTTTTAAAAGGAGCTGGAAAGTGGCTGGGCAAAGTCCCCACACACCTGCTCATCCAGCAAAGAGGCCAGATTGAAAGTGCAGTTCATTCTCATTGAATCCAGCTGAGCAAGGAGTTCAGGGAGTTGCATAAGGGGTTTGCTGGGCCCTGCCCAGCTTAGCTAGAAGGCCAAGGGCTGCGAGGAACATAGTTCTGGACTGCATCTCCTGCAAAGGCAGTGGGCTGGGAGTTAGCTGAGTGCCAGAGATTTTTTGCAGCCAGGCAGACCCCCTACACCAGGGGTGTCAAATTCATTTTCACTGGAGCCACATCAGCCTCACAGTTGCCTTCAAAGTGCTGAATGTAATTTTAGGACTGTATAAATGTAATTACTCCTTAACTAGAGGCAAGGAGGTCATTGCTACTGCTGGGCAGAAACAAGGTGTCTGGCCAGATTCGGCCGGTGGGCCTTGTTTGCCACCTGTGTTCTACACAATGCAGAGCCCATACCCCTCCTTCCAAACAGTCCAGCCAGGCTCAGGAGCCCCCTGCTGGGCACATATTTGCAGGGGAAAGAAATGGAGACACCAAGGGAGGCTTTTTTAAACTTTTCTCAGCTACAAGGCACGCTGGTTCCTTGGGCGTATTCCACTGAAACCAGCTGGGTAGAGAGCGCAGAAACTGGCACTGTCAGGGGAACTCAGGACCCCACTCAACCTTGGCTCTTGGCTCAGCTGACATCAGCACCCAGCAGGAAATAGCTGACCCTTTTACACAGATTGGCCCCTCGCATGAAACAGACAGCTAACTCATCAGAAACTATATTTAATGGAAATAATCTGGGACAGACCCAGATGTGTGGCTCAGGGGCAGGGGAACACGCCCACTGTCTTCCCTGAAGTCTGATCAGCATCTCCAAGGGGAGATCCAGGGGCCTCACCCTCCCCATCACGCCAGAAGCCCTCTCAGAAACAGATGGGCCAGCAGCAAGGCTAAAACTAACGACAGGACCACAGACAGAACCAGGTGGAGGTGGTACCTGTGTGCTTTCAGATATCAGATGACCCACTCCTGGGCCTTGATGAAATGCAACCAAAATTTAGGCCCAAAGAGGTACTTTTTCTTTCAAACTACATATATAGTAAACTATTGGGAGCACTAAAAGTAAAGATACAATCTATAAATCTTACAAATATTTTTGACAATAGGATGTTAGGAAACAAAAAAAGGAGGGGGACAAAGGGACTTGGGTTTTTAGTGTTGAAATTACTCTTTGTGAGTCGCTGATATCCTTTCAAAAGCATTATTCCCAAGTTATGGCTCACTTTATAAAGAAGGAAAAAGATGAGAAAGAAGAAATGAAATAGTCAATATTACTGGCTTCATGAGCTTAAGATTTTCATACTAAATACAAAATAGACGCCCTTTAAAAAACTATCAAGAATTAGCCCTTAACAAGAAAGATACAAAAGGTCACAATGAAGTACAACAAAAGTATAAATATAGTTTTAAAAGCACAGCAGGCTAGATAGGTCCTTAAATTCCCCATCAGAGCCATTACTCCATTACCGTATCAGTGAAGCTAGATACACACCCTCACTTCACTTAAATAACAAAGTTGCTCAGGCTCAGGTCAAAGATCACCCAGTTAGAGTGCCCCATTTGTCTGATCCACTCTACAGGGTAAGTGAATTACTTTCATCTACATAAATGTTCTTGGTTATATTTAGATATTCTAACCCACTAATCACCCAATTACTAAAAACATAACCTCATCTGAGCTACCAACCAACCAAACAGCATAGAAAAATTGCAAAACTTAACTGTTTGTTACCCTGTAGTAAGAAAAGGTACATTTTTGTGGAACGCTTAAAGTGTTTTAGGGAGACAGAAATCAGAAAAATAAAAATGGTTTAAATATACAGGTATCATAACATCTTAAATAGAGGCGTTTAACTCATACCTTTATGCCATCACAATTAAAATGCCAAAACAAATCTAAAGCAGGAGAGAACTACATCAACACTAGAAACTAAGAATGACATCATTCACATGATAAAACTGTTGAAGAATTTCTGAAAGACATGGTAAGATAGATCCGGATGGAAGAAAGATGATGTCAGGAGCCAACTAGTGACTTATCTTCCTGAGAAAGGAGTGATGTGACTAGGGGAGAAAGCAGAGGAGGTACTGGCAAGAAGACCATTAATAAGAAGGGTAACAACTGGGGGATGGATGGGCCATAAGAAGAATAAGAAACCCTCCATCTGGAGTCTGTTCACCCCACCAATCGAGAGCACTGGAAACGACTGTGCCCGAGGATGGGCACGGCAGCGAACCAAGCAATGGTCTAGGAAATCTAAGAATTTCTCCCAGAAACAGTGGGCAGATAGACCAGGAAGGTGGGTAGGTAACTATAATATACAACCGGCCTTGTGACTAGCAAAATACCTGTTCCTCACAGAAGAAACTGGGAAGAGAGAGACATCACCCCCCTGCTAGGACAGGCTCCCATCGACTCCATTCAGGCTTCTGGGTCTCTTATATAACACTTGGAAGGAAAATCTGTAGGTATCCAAGGACAGCAAGATTCCTGCAGACGCATTCATCCAGAGGTGCCCAAAGGAGACTTCTCCAAACATGAGGATAAATAAAAGGAGGGAAAAAAAGCAGGGGGAGCAGGAGACAGCATCGGGTGGTGGACAGAAGCAGGAGGGAAAAAACAGCCATACTGGGTCTAAGAAATAAAAAGGGGCATATAGTTTTGAAAAGAATCTGGGAACATAAGTAAATTTTAGTTAAAGTTGCACTGTATGAAATATAATAAAAACTTTTAGAAACAGGTTATTTGAAACAAGATGAAGGAAAGGATATTGGGTGACAGACTGAGGTTGTTTAAGAGTAATGTAGACAAATAGGAAACAAAAAGAAATAAGAAGAATAAAATATGTAATAATAAAAAAGAGGTAACAAAAGAATAAAAATGTAACAGCAGAAGTAAAAACCAAACCAATGATAACCAAATAGAAAAATGAACACAAGATTTCAACAGACACTTCACAAAAGAGGATATCCAGATGACCAATAAACAAAGGAAAAAACACAATTACAAAAATATAAATTAAAACCATAAAGAGATATCACTACCTGCCTACCAAAATTGCCAAAATAAAAATAAAATACCAACTGTCGTCGAGAACGTGGCTGACCCTCAAACACTACAGAAAGAGTAAATTGGGCATAATCACTTTCGAAACCTCTGTGGCAGTATCTACCGAAGCTGAACATAGGGATAACCTATGAGCTGCGCCTCACAGTGTGCCCACAAATTAGTAGCAACAGCATCACCTAGGAGACCGTTAGAGATGAAAATCTCAGACTATTCCAAAGACCTGCTTATTCACAATCAGCATTTTACTAAGAGCCCAGGTAATTTATACACATAATAAAGTCTGAGAAGTGCTGTCCTATAACTTATCCATTCTACTTCAGCCTTGTCCATTTCATTCTTAGTTACATGTCCAACAGAAATACATACAAGTGCTCACTGGAAGCTATGTAATAGAATGTTCACAATAGCACTACTTCTGTTTTTATTTTTTAAACTTTTTTTTTTGTTTGAGCTCTACCCAACTCCCACCCGCTTAGGATCAGTGACATCACCATACCCAACACGTTTTATTTACCTTCTTAAAAAATATATTTTATTGATTATGTCATTACAGTTGTCCCATTCCCCCCCTTCATTCCCCTCCACCCTGCACACCCTCAGGCCCACATTCCCCCCTTTAGTTCATGTCCATGTGTCATAATAAGGTCTTTGGCTTCTACATTTCCCACGCTACTCTTGCCCTCTCCCTGTATATTTTCTTCCCACCGTCTATGCTACTTATTGTCTGTACCTTCTCCACTCTCTCCTCCTCCTCCCACTCCCCTGTTGCTATCCCTCCATGTGATCTCTATTTCTGTGGTTCTGTTCCTGTTCTAGTTGTTTGCTTAGTTTGCTTTTGTTTTAGGTGTGGTTGTTAATAACTGTGAGTTTGCTGTCCTTTCACTGTTCATATTTTTATCTTCTTTTTCTTAGATAAGTCCCTTTAACATTTCATATAATGAGGGCTTGGTGATGATAAACTCCTTGAACTTGACCTTATCTGAGAAGTGCTTTATCTGCCCTTCCATTCTACATGAAAGTTTTGCTGGATAGAGCAGTCTTGGATGTAGGTCCTTGCCTTTCATGACTTGGAATACTTCTTTCCAGCCCCTTCTTGCCTGTAAGGTCTCTTTTGAGAAATCAGCTGACAGTCTGATGGGAACTCCTTTGTAGGTGACTGTCCCCTTATCTCTTGCTGCTTCTAGAATTCTCTCCTTCATTTTAATCTTGGGCTAATGTAACTATGATGTGCCTTGGTGTGTTCCTCCATGGGTCCACATTCTTTGGGATTCTCTGAGCTTCCTGGACTTCCTGGAAGTCTATTTCCTTTGCCAGATTGGGGAAGTTCTCTTTTGTTATTTGTTCAAATAACTTCTCCACTTCTTGCTCTTCCTCTCCTCCTTCTGGTACTCCTATAATTCAGATGTTGGAATGTGTAAAGATGTCCTGGAGGTTCCTAAGCCTCTCCTTGTTTTTTTGAATTCTTGTTTCTTCATTCTTTTCTGCTTGGTTGTTTCTTTCTTCCTTCTGGTCTACTCCATTGATCTGAGTCCCAGTTTCCTTCCCATCACTATTGGTTCCCTGTGCATTTTCCTCCATTTCACTTAGCATAGCCTTCATTTTTTCATCTAATTGGTGACCAAAATCAACCAATTCTGTGAGCATCCTGATTAGCAGTGCTTTGAACTGTGCATCTGATAGGTTGGCTATCTGTTCATCGCCTACTTGTATTTGCTGTGGAGCTTCGATCTGTTCTTCCGTTTGGGCCATTTTTGGGGGTCTGGTAGTGCCTGTTATGTATGAGGGGCAGAGCCTTAGGTGTTCACCAGGGAGGAGCAACTCACATCACTGTGTTGTGATGCTGTATGTGGGGGCGGGGTCAGAGAGGTGCTTGCTCCGCTCTCTATCGGACCTCAGTATCCTCTGCCACTTCCCCCAAGCAAACTGGGCCCTTCTGGTGCTAATTCCCACATGGGAGGGTTTGTATACATTCTAGGACCCTGTGGGTCTCTCCAACAAACTCTCCTGTGAGGCTGGGAGTCTCTCCCTGCACCTCACGCCCCACAGGTGTTTTCAATTGGTGTTTTGAGCCTTTATTTCCCGGCACTGGGACCCTGGGTTGCACGGTCTCTCTCACCCCCCAATTTCACCTGGTTTATCTGCACGTGAATGTGGGACCACCAGGTCAGCCGCCTTGTATGCAGTGCCTCACTTCACAATCGCCACCTTGCTGGGTCTGCCCATTGCCACCCAGCGCCCGGGGTCTGCCAGCCGCCACCTGCATGCCCACGGTCCGCCTGCTGCCATCTTGTGCACCCAAGGTGCCTTTCCAGCCTGGTGCCACCGCTTTTTGTGCCACGACCCCTCTCTATTCAGCTGCCCGATTCCATCCCATGTACTGGTCTGGATGAATGTGTCTACTTTAACTCCTTGGTTGTCCAACTTCCATACAGTTCAACTTTCTGTCAATTCTGGTTGTTATTTTGTTTCTAAATTGTTGTTGTCCTTATTTTGGTTGTGTGGGGAGGCACGGTGTGTCTACCTACGCCTCCATCTTGGCTGGAAGTCCTGCCCTATTTCTAATAGCTAAAATTTGGAAATTACCGAAACACCCATCAACAAGACAATGGACATGTAAATAATGATATAGTCGCAAAATGAGAATGGACATATATCTATAACTGTGCACAATATGGACAACTGTCATAAACTGTTATTAATGAGTAAAAAGAGGTAGACACAGGAGAATCCTGTGTTATTGATTTTTATGTAAAGTACAAAACCAGGGAAGGTGGTGGTATACTGCAGTGACTGGGAGAAAACATGAGACAGGTTTCTGGGGTACTCACATAGTTCTGTTTCTTAGGTATAAACTTCAAGGTATAAAATAAATGAGTCATGGGGATGAAATACACAGCGTGGTGATGATATTTACTAATAACATACTATACATTTGAAAGTTGCTAAGAGAGTAGATCTTAAAAGTTCTTATGATAAGAAAAAAATTTTGTAACTATATAAGGTGACAAATGTTAACCAGGCTTACTATGGTGATTATTCTACAATATATACAAATATCAAATCATTATTTGTACATCTGAAACTAATATAATATTATATATCAATTATACCTAAAATTTTTTTCTGTTCTTAACCTTGCCAATAAGCATATGAAAGATGTGCTTTGATAGTCACGCAGGAAACAAGAATTAAGCCACAATGGCATAGCATTACACAATACTAAAATACCCGAAACTATAAAAACTGACAATAGCACGTATTAGTGAGCATGTAGAGCAACATGGACTATGAAACAGAGCGAGTGGGAAAGCAAAATCATGCAACCACTCTGAAAAATAGTACAGTAGTTTCTTATAAAGTTAAGTATACACTTACCATGCAACCCAGCAATTCCACTCCTAGATATATACCCAAAAGAAATTAAAACATATATTCACAAATACTTGTATACAAATGTTCACAGCACCTTCAAAAGAACCTATGCACCCAATGATCATAGCAGCCTTATTTACAATAGCCAAGTGCTAGAAACAGCCTAAGTGCCCATCAGTGGATGACTAGATCAAAAAACTGTGGTACAAGCCCTGGCTAGTGTAGCTCAGTGGATTGAGCGCGGCCTGCGAACCAAGCAACCATGGTTTGGTTCCCAGTCAGGGCACATGCCTGGGTTCCAGACCAGTTCCCAGCAGGGGATGCAGGAGAAGCAACCATACATTGATATTTCTCTCCCTCTCTCCTTCCCTTCCCAAGATAAATAAATAAAACCTTTTAAAAAAACTGTGGTACATTTACACAATGGAATACTACGCAGCAAAGAAAGGAGCTCCTACCCTTTGCGACAGCATGGATGGAACTGGAGAGCATTATGGTAAGTGAAATAAGCCAGGCAGTGAAAGATAAATACCATATGATCTCACCAATAAGTGGAACCTAATTGACAAAGAAAACAAGCAAACAAAATATAACCAGAGACACTGAAATAAAGACAAACTGAAAGTAACCAGAGGGGAGGTAGGAAGGGGATAACTGGGGAAAGAAGGGAAAGGGTTGTCAAGGGACATGTATAAAGGACATATGGACAAAGTCAAAGAGGTTGGGAAGTGGGGATGGGTGAGACGGCAGAAAGTGGTGGGGGGAAATGGAGACAAATGTACTTGAACAACAATAAAAAATGAATAAGAATAAATAAAAGTAGGAAAGACCAAAATTATTAATCTACATCTAAGTCATATATGTAATAGTAACCTATTCCAAATTGTAGAGTTACCCTTATATGTTTCTCAGTAGTGGGTATCTTGGAATTTAATAAATTCAGTTGTGTAATTACAGTGCAAAAATCATTCCACATATGATACAAAGAAACCTCTACCAATTTGTAATATGTACCACTGGTGCAAATGGATGGAGCCGACAAAACACAGCATAGCCCCTACTGTCTGAGGGTTAATGTCACCGTTCAGCAAAGTCCCACAATACAGCTTGGTGCTGCGTGCATCCCTCAGTCCACCACTTCGAATAGTTTCCATTAGAAGCTGAAGAAATCTCATCTCTTGCAACCAATACAAGCTCTAACAGCAGCAGATCAAGCAGAACTATGCAACTACTGCTGCCCTTTTATAGTCACATGGGACACAAAGATGATTTACAGGTAATCTCCCATTCAAGGATGAGGCTAATTTTCCACCTAAGAGGAGAAACGAATGGTTACGGTGTACAACTGTGGGATGCTGCCATCGTTTTGTAATAGAATATGTAAGCGAGTCACCAAAATTTCATGTCTTTTAAATACATGTGACATATTTATTTCTATTTTCTCCTACTAGAAATTTCTCCTACTACAGGAATGTGCTATTCACTGCTATATTCCTACTACCTAAAACAGCGATTTTCAACTGCTGCACCTCAGAAGTTTTAAACATGCAATATCCAACTGTTCAGTCAGGGTCACTGACCTCTTTTCACTTAGATTTTCAAATAAAAAAATGACAACAGCCAACACAACAATAGCTGGCTGGTGTGAATGAATCAAGGTTATACCTATTTTTTTGTCAAATCAGAAAACAAATATTTTTTGGTATGCCACAGAATTTTAGTAATTAGTTTATATGTGCCATGAGTTTAAAAGGTTGAACACTGCTGACTTAGAACAATGCCCAGCTCAGTAACTGCCTACTAAATAAACCTGTTAAATGAATGAATTATGCCTCTGTAGATATTCAGTAAATATTTGTACAAATTTCTGTCTATGTAGATATTATTCACATCTAAATGATGTAAGAACCTTCCCTTATATTTCCTTTCTTATACAATTTCTTTATTTTTTACAACAATCACAGGGCTTATTGCATATTTCTTTTTTTT
>PVKM010045503.1:0-11956 GCA_004027735.1 Carollia perspicillata
TAACCAATGGCACCCCAATCCATTTCACTTAAAATATTGAATAAAAAAATAAAAATAAATAATAAAATGTAGAAATGAAGTATCAGCTAGCCGGGCCGACGTGGGGTGGAGGGGAGAAGAGGGAGTGCCTCAAACAGAGGAGTTAGCAGGGGCAGAGATCAGAGGTGTGGGGGTTCCGCCTGTTAGGGAGTTTAAGCCGTCCCTGGAGCACAAGGTACACGGAGCAGAGTGAAAACCAGTGTTTCCGACAATCAAATCCACTCTCCTAAACGCAAAGCCTCATTTCCAATGAGCATATTTAAATGAATGTGCCAACGGCACATTCATTTAGATTTCTGGGGTGGGTCATCCCCAAGTTCATTAGCCTTTTCATTTCATGGATTGATTTTATATCTGTTTCCTCAATTTCATTAGTACCCTTAAGAGCTTTCACTTGTTCCCATCTCTACAGCCACTGCCTGAGTTCAGGCTAATAGCATTTCTTGCTTAGAATCCTGCTCCCGCCTTCCAACCTCTCTCCCTCCTACCACCCGTCTCCATCCCCTACACTCTGTTCTCCTCCACAGCTACCGGATTCTTACTAAAAATCCGCTTGATGGTACATTTCACTGCCAAAACTCCTACACTGGATCTCATAATCTTCAAGACAGTGTCAAAACATCTCTGCATAACTCCTGAGTGGTTCTCTGGAGACCTAACTCAGCTTCCCAAAGTCTGCTCTGTGTAACAGCAGTTACTAGGAATTTAATAAGGAATCTTCAAGGAGAAAGATTTAAAGGTAAAACAAATTTAAGGAATTCAGGAAAAAGTAACACAGGTTTCTTTACTGTGATTTTTAACATAAAAAATATGTTGTCTGAAAGGTAAAAGGATTAAGAAAGACAGAACAAAACAAAACCTCATAGACACAGACAAGAGGACGGTGATAATCAGAGGGAAAGAAGATAGGGGAAGGTTAGGAGAGAGTAAGGGGAGAATAAATAGTGCTGGAAGGAGACCTGGGGTGGTGAACACGCAGTACAATGTACGGCTGATGTATCAGAACTGTACACCTGAAACCTATATAATCTTATTAACCAATGTCACTCCAATACATTCAATTAAAAAGAAAAAATATACGTGTTTTTAGAATCTCCAAGAAAAGGAATATGTTAGTTAGTGTTTCTCAAATTTGGGAATCCAGACTTGTGCACACATGCATGCTCACACGTGTGTACACACTCGTCCCTCGGGATTCTGTGTTGGTACTGGAGTTACAATTGTGGTAAGTAACTTCATGTCCCCCAGAGAGACCCAAGTCCTCTTCCCCATGGCAAAATGGACTCGGCACATGCGATGAAGTTAATGACCTTGAAAATGGTGGAGGTCATTTTTGATTGTCTGGGTGGACCCAATCTAATTACATGAGCACTAAAGCTGAAAGCTGTCTCGGCCTCAGAGAAGAAAAGGGCAAAAGGGAACCCAAACATGAGGACTGGATGCTCTATTGCTGGTTCTGAAATGTAGGGGGTCATGTGGACACACCAGACAAAGTCCTTTAGAAGCTAATGGTAGCCCACACCTGACACCCAGTAAGGAAATGGGGGCCTCGGTCCCACAGAGGAGACTGGATTCTGCCAACAATCTGAATGAGCTTGGCAGTGAGTTCCTCCCCAGAGCCTTTAGACAGGAACTCGGCCCTGCCAGCTCGTAAATAAATCAGCCTGGAAAGGAAGCAGAGGATGTAGCTCAGATGCTCTGGGTTGGACACCTGACCCACATAACTGGTAGATAAGACATTTGTGTTATTTGAACATTCTACATTTGTGGTCATTTGTTATGGCAGCAATAAAAAATCTACTTTGCCTTTCTGTCTCATCAGTTCCTGCTACATTCACACTGCCCTGCCTGTGACTTCCTAGAAACAGATGTTCTCTCAAGTGTCTTGGGCTGGATTGCTATGCTTGGAATGCTCTTTGCTTTATTTCTCTTCTTTCTAAGGTATAACCTTTAATATCACCTCTTCCCCACCCACTCACCAAGGTCTGACTGCTGCCTCCATCAAGACTTGGCCTAAGCATCATCTTCTCCAGCCTGCTCAGGCCTTCGCATGCCTCCTTGTTAACTGCTCTGTCTCTCCCAGGAGGTCCTGAGAGCACGGTGTGAAATTAAACAAGAAGTCCATTAGACTGAGGTGGCTCTCGTGCTGGCGACTTTTGTGAGCAAACCAAAATCTGAGCCTGTAAATGCCTCGAGGTTACACAATCAAAACTCTAGGACAAACAACCACCAAAAGCCAACTAAGATTTAAGCTATAGCCAACTGAGAATTTCTTACATTGTTCTGCATTTTTTTCTATAAAAGTTTCTCTTCAGGTTCCTATGGATGGAACATACATAATCACTTCTCATTTGGCACTGCCTGACTGGAATAGTCTTGTTCAATTAAAGCCTTAAATTTTTTAATAGGCTTTAGTTTCTCTTATATCAAAGAACAATATTTTGTTCATCTTCTCACCTCCATTATTAATCCAACAAAGAAAAGGCAATCAGAATTGATGAATCCAGGTGAAGGTAACTAACTTACAGCTTACTTTGTAAAACTGAACCTCAGAAGAGAAATGACAACTGAAAAGAGGGTCTTTCAACAGATGTCTCTGGCAATATGTGGGTAGGACCACTCACCCAAGCACAGAGGATGGGGATAATAATATTTTTGAAAAATATTTCCCAAAGTATTATTTCAGTCATTGTAAATTCTATTGCTTTAAGTTTCCCTTGCCGTTAAATAAAAGTCAATCATTCCTTCAGGACAGAGACAATCAACCTAGAATGAAATGCCCGTACTTGGTTTTGAGCTCATCAGACTTTTTAAATCCAAAGTGAGGCAACCATTTGAGATCCTGGTTACTAAACAGAGAAAGGGATTTTTCTCAATTCCAAAAGCTTTCCGTATCAAGAGTAGAGCTTTAATCTAAAGAACAATATAAATGAGCAAACAAAACAGAAACAGACTCACGGATACAGAGAACAGTCTGAGGGTTGCCAGGGGGGAGCAGGGCTGGGAGACTGGGTGAAGAAGGGTGGAGGCGTGAGGAAGTACAGACTGGTCATGGGATGTGAAGTACAGCACAGGGAGTATAGTCAACAACACTGCGATAACTACGTACAGCACCAGGTGGGCACTGGAAATATTAGGGGAAGCAGTTTGTGAAGCACACGAGTATCCCAATGCTATGCTATCCACCTGAAATGAATACAAAAATAAATCGAATGTAAATTGTGATTTAAAAATAAAGTTTAAAAAAGAAGCAAACATGAGAGTGTTCTAAATCTGTAAGACTAAAAGGATCATCAAAACAAAAGAAGAAAAAGAGTGGCACTTTAAGTCTGTGCTTACCATTTTCATGGGCCACAGTAAACTTGTCCAATGTCTAAATATAGTGATTTAAATAAAAGACATCAACCCAGGTGTGGATGACTCCCCAAAGTGTACTTTCTCCCACTGCAGTATGTTGTGTCAAAAAAAAAACTACTGCTTCTGGAAGTAGTGATGTCCCTGTCACTGGCCATCCAGTCCCTTAATGACCTTGTAGCTTGAAAGATGCAGAGATTTGCACATGAACAGGTGGCTGTCTGGTGACCTTTCAAATGAGGTCCAACCCTAGACTCTACAATGTTAGGAAAATGTTGACTTCCTTATGAAAATTAGTTTAAAATGTTATGACTGCCTCAGAGTTAAATTAAAACATAATTCTGAACCTCTTTGGATAGTCCAATCATCTATGCAACTAATAGGAAAGAGAGATTAGGCACACACATTGTTTGACTGCAACAAGCAGCAATTTGGTCCAAAGTAACGAATGGTTTATGTTATTACTCCTGCACCAAGAGAGAAAATAAAATCCAGGAAAGGAAATAACATATGTATTGAAATTCCATAGAGCTATTTACATAATAAGTTCAGTATATGAAGCACAATTTTGTTTTAAAGTTATTTACCTGTATGGGTTTGTGAACCAGTGTCACCCCAATAAATAATAAAATAATAAAGTTATTTATCATTATATAGGATATCAATACAAAGCCTGAAAGCATATGCATACATGCCTACCACAAATATTTAGCTAAGATGACTATTTCAGAAAAGTGAGTGTACAGTGGGAAATGGAGGATATAAAACCGAAATTATCTTCTGGGGGTGGCTCCTTGTAGTACAGGCTTCCCTTGCTAGGTGAGTATTCTAGAACCCATCTGTATCAGTGTACCAGGTGGCATTATGGTGAGAGGCTGAGTTTGGCTTTAGTGAATTGGGTTTTTTAAGACTCTTTCAGTGCAGTTTCCTGTTTCTTGATGGGTGATTTACAAGCACACTTGCCCTGAGTGTTCAGCAGTTTTTGACCAAAACAGCATGACCCCCATGCCCCACTCTCCCTATTCACCTTATCTCACCCAGAGTGACTTTTGGGTTTGGTTCGTTTGTTTGTTTCTCTGGATGAAAAAAAAAGTCTTCAAAATGCTTTGCTGATGTGGAAGAGTTGAAACAAAAACAGCAGAAGCACTAAAAGGCATCAAAATCTGCAAGCTCAAAAACTGTTTTGAGCAGTGCAAAAAAGGTCTCAATATGTGTATTGCATCAAATGGAGAGTACTTTGTAAGTGACTGAAATTTAAACGTGTAAGAATAAATACACAATTTTTATAAATACATTCCAGTTTTTGAGAGGCTCCTCCCATATATAAAGAAGTAGAAATTGACCCTGGCTAGTGTGGTTCAGGATTTGAGTGCCGGCCTGCAAATGAAAGGGTCAAAGTTCAGTTCCCAGTCAGGGCATGTGCCTGGGTTTCTGGCCAGGTTCCCAGTAGGGGGTGTGTGAGAGGCAACCACACATTGATGTCTCTCTCCCTCTCTTTGTCCCTCTCTTCCCCTCTCTCTAAAAATAAATAAATAATTGGTAGTTACAAAATAGTCAGGGAGATGTAAAGCACAGCATATATCTATTCACCAAATCATTTAGTTTTTACCTATGAACTACTGCTGTTCTTTTTTTAAAAAAGTAAAAATAAAAATATGTGTCCTCCGCTTACAGGGCTAGGTGGCTTCCAGGAGAAATGAAAGTCATGCCGAGTCTCCTGCCCTTCATGTTTCCAATCCCTGTTGTCAGAGATTCATCTATTTTCACAGAGGGAGATTCCTTGTGCCTCATTTGTCCTGTCTGTGGTCTCAGTTCTCTGGTTACAAAAGAGCTCAGCAGGCACAGAGCAGGCAACTCCCAGGAAAACTAAAACTCAAAGGTGGCAGAAAGGCCTAGGGAGGAAGGACCATTCAGCAGTTGTCACGAGAACCCCAGACAACGAGGGGAACAGAGGCTCAGACATGAGGATTTGTTTCTGTCCTGTCACGGGTGTGTTCTTGATCCCAGACGGGTGAGCACATTTGAATGGAGAGGATGGAGGTTGAAGGCAACGTGCTTGGAGAAGAGGGAAGAAATAAAACTGCTGCTGGTAGTGAGTGTAATTCAGTGTAACTTGGTACAGCAGCTGCTGTTGTTTCCCCCCTTTCAATCAAGATGTTCAGACTCAGTGAGGAGACACCAGGAGGAAAGTGAAGTGAACGCTAGAAACTGCTGAAGGAAAAGACTGTAGTCAAGTGAGTCTCCAAAAGCAGAGAATACTCGTAAGAAGTTGTGCCCATGACCCATGAGGGGACCAGGGTGACAGAGAGATCATCAGGGAGAAAAAGACTGAAGAACACCAAGCTTCAGTCTTTTCTGCTGACACGAGTAGTGCCTTTGACAACTCTAGAAAATAATTATCGTTAGTAACATGAAAAGTTATTTCAGATCATCTCCAGAAGACAAAAATAAATTTTTCAAAGGAAATCAAATATATAACCACAATAGTCAGTTAACCTATTGTGCCCTTATGTATACTGGAGTTTTCTCATCATGAGCATTAGTCCCACATTCCATAATTTCCATCCCAGAAACACGTGTGTCAGTGTACTAACGGTAAGGGGAAAACCCTTAACAGTGCTTCCCTTTATACTGGTTGAAATTGCTTTCAGCTTGCCTCCCCTCCCCTCTCATTTAGCACAGAAACAATGGGGGTTGTTTCACTGTGACACTGGGAAGCATTCATTATGGTTATCTTTTGGGATCACCTGACAATAGATGAAACACGATGAAATGTGGTTTGACAGAGCACCTGAGGATATGAAGGGGCCTCTAGCTACAGATGTTAGAGGGGCCCGCGTGGCTAGTACATAGTTGGTCCTGAAAACACTGGAGAAGCATCACATTTGTGAATCATTTTCAAAATTTACGAATGAATCTATTCCAGGACTTTCAGAAAAGAGCTACGTTGTTTCTCTTTTTTCTTTTTTTAAGCCATTTTTTTTATTTCTCAATTCCAGTTAGCAGATAATACTATATTGCTTTCAGTTGTGTACCCCAGTGATTAGACATTATATAACTTCCTAAGTGATCAACCCAATAAACCTCATACCCATCTATCCTATGCATAGATACTAGAATATTATTGACTACATTCCCTATACTGTACTTCATATCACCATGCTTATTCTGTTACTACCAATTTGTAGTTCACCTCTTACACCCAACCCCACAATTCCCCTCCCATCTGGCAACTGTCAAAATATACTTGGTGTCTATAAGTCCTCTTCTGTTCTGCTTGTTTGTTTACTTTGCTTTCTAGGTTCAATTGTTAATAGATATGCATTTGCTGCCATTTTATTGTTCATATTTTTTATCATTTTTTCCTTCTTCTTAAAGAAAACTCGTTAATGCTTCATGTAATACTGACTGGTTCAGCAATGACGAACT
This sequence comes from Carollia perspicillata, assembly GCA_004027735.1. Taxonomy (NCBI): domain Eukaryota; kingdom Metazoa; phylum Chordata; class Mammalia; order Chiroptera; family Phyllostomidae; genus Carollia; species Carollia perspicillata. The sequence goes on from PVKM010045503.1 coordinate 6,823, forward strand.
CCTTTAGCTTTTTCTTGTCTGAGAAGTTCTTCATCTGTCCTTTGTTTCTCAATGATAGCTTTACTGGAGAGAATAATCTTGGTTGTAGGTCCTTGCTTTCATCGTGTTAAATATTTCCTGCCACTTCCTCTGGCCTGCAAAGTTTTTGTTGAGAAATCAGCTGACAGCCTTATGGGAGCTGTCTTATAGATAACTAACAGCTTTTTTCTTGTCACTTTTAAGATTCTTTCTGTATCTTTAACATTAGGCATTAATTATGATGTGTCTCAGCGTGGGCCTCTTTGGGTTCAACTTACTTGAGACTCTGTGCTTCCTGGACTTGTATGTCTATTTCTTTCTCCAGGTTAATGAAGTTTTTCACACAGGTTTTCAATTCCTTGCTCGCTTTCTTCTCCTTCTGGTGACCCCATGATGGAATGTTGTTACATTTGAAGTTGTCCCAGAGGCTCCTTACATTATCCTCATTTTTTGGATTCACTTATCTTTTTTCTTTTTGCTGTACTGATTGGGTGGGTTTTGTTTCACCTACACTACCATTGATGCTCTATAAATTATTCTTCATTTCAGTTAGTATACACTTCACTTCTGACTCATTGTTCTTTATGTTTTCCATGCCCTTTTTCTCTGCTGTTAAAGTTCTCTCTAAGTTCATCTGCTCTTCCCCTGAGTTCACTGAGCATCTTTATAACCAGCGTTTTGAACTCTGCATCTAAAGATTCTTTATCTACATTTTTTTAGTTCTGTTTCTGAAATTTCATTCTGTTCCTTCATTTGGTACATATTTCTTTGTTTTCTCATTTTGGCAGCTTCCCTGTATTTGTTTGCATGTATTAGGTAGACCTGTTATGTCTCTCAGGCTTGGTAGAGTGGCCCAACGTGGTAGGTGTTCTATAAGTTTCACTGGCACAGCAGCCAGCTCACCTGAGCTGGGCACTCCGGGTGTGTTCCCTGTGTGGGCTATGTACACCCTGTTGTTGTAGTTGAGCTTTGATTGATATTGGAATATCAGTTAAAAGAATGTACCCCAAAGCCAATTGGCTGCAAGGACTGGCTGCCACTACCACAAGGGATCAACTCTGCAGAGGACCACATCAAGACACATCATAATTAAAATGCCAAATGTGATGCCTTTGGAGCAGGACTTACTTCAGTGAGGCTCTGGTGCCGGCTGAATTTGCCCGTTGGGTGTGTCATTTGTGGAAGTGGTTGGGTGGTACTTCCACGTGGTCTGAAGCTGTTCACTTGGTATGCTGGCTCTGGGACCTCCCAGAAGGGACAGGCCGAGGTCAGACACCCTGTGTATGTTCTGCCTGTGGTCACCCAGCATGAGCTACAAAGACATCTTCAGATGGCTGCTACTTGTGTTGGGCTTTGAGGTGCCTGGGAGAGTCCAGGCTGCTAACCAAGGCTGGCCGCTGTTAGTGCCAGGCTTGGGGCAACTTAGTGAGAACTATGGGATATGCCAAGGCCAGATGCTGGTTGTCTGACAGATGTTAGGGAAGTCTGGAGCATGTGCCAAGACAGGATATTAGTATGGGAAAGCCACTGGAAACAGTTTGTGTGAGCTCACAAGCTGGGTGCTTTGGGGTCTCTGAGAGGTACCAGGGTGGGGCAAACAGTGTGAGGCAGATTGATGTAGTGTCAGATACAGCGCTTGCCTGCAGGCTCTGTTGGGGACGGTCTCAGAGAAGGAATAATGGCTTCTGTCAGCACATCTCTCTGGGAGAAAGCAGCTCCCCCAGGTACTGCCTTGATGCCAGACACTTCGGTTCCTCCCTGCGTGCCCCTGGTGCCTTTTGAATTGCTGCCCACCACTGGAACTCAGAGTGCGTCTGTGTAAGTCCATGTGTGGGTCCTAAAGAGGAACTGCCTGGGACCCCAGAAGCCCTCGGACTCACTCCGTCACAATCCCCACTGTTTTTTACAGAGAGAGGGTATATGTGTTTGTACCAGTTTACACTTCCTCCAGCATCATATGAGAAATCTATTTCCAGACATATTTCCACTCACTCGATTATTGCGACCCTTTTAATTTTTGTTAATTCCATGAGTGTGAAGTGATATTTTAAATTGCATTTTCCTGAATAATAAGCCACCCTTCACAGTTGCTTGACCTTAAAATGCATTCATTTCTTTAAAAAATTATTTCTTCTCCACTGCTGCTCTACCTGCACTTGGTTCTCACAGTAATTGATTGACACATGTCTTTGTTATAACACCTGCCACTCTGCGCCTGTTCGTCTGTCTAACTCTCTCACTGATTCCTGAGAACCTCCAGGATAACAAATGTATCAGATTCATTCTACCTAGGTCATGGTTGAAGTTCAGTAAGTACTCATTTAATTACAACTATTGTAGATATATGCCTTCACTTTAAAAATGTATGTGATTTTGATTACTTTCATTACTCATTTATGAATGTCAACTATTTTGCCATACAATTTTTCTAGTTTCTAAAATAAAATAACAAGTTAACCTCTTATTATATGATCCCAAATCTTATATATTTGCTTATTAGAATTATCTTCTGCAATGAATTTCTGAAAGAAAGTGGTAAAATCTTATTTAATGGCATGTGAACTTAATTACAAAGGACATTTACTATAATGAAGGTAATGATCTTGAAAAGTCATCATTTAACTGGAAATCAATGAAATGAATGCATATTATAGTTAAAAACAAAATTCAACTCTTTGGAATTGTATCACTATACATTCAGTAGCATATTTTCACAACTTGAATTGCCTTAAGGTTAGATCATAGAAAATAACACCTTTAAAATATGTGTCTATCAATAATAGCTAATGATTATTGAGAACATACACAGTGAGGCACACATCCAAGTGTTTTATATGTGTTTCATCTTTTAACAACCTTGGATGTTACTGCAACTGTCGGCATCACCCCGCTGTTGTAGATTGGGTAATTGAGGCACAGAGTGCCTCACCAATGGCCACCAATGGCCAAAGCTTACAGAGCTGGGAGTCTCACCCAGATGGTCCTCCTGCAGGCCCTGCACTCTTACCCACCTGGGTGATTGACCAAGGCTGTGGGAGACACTGACCCTGAGGAAGAAACATGAGTGGCACTGCTCTAATTTACTACATCCCTGTTTCGTCTTTTGCTTGGCTTTTGATTATGATGGATTAGATATATTGATTCTGTATCTACTGAGTAAAAAGTAGTTAGAGTTTTAAATTGTGAGGTAAGAATTTGTCATAAATTCCGGGGTTTGGAGAAATACTGAGCTATTTTAACAAAGTCTTCCAGTGGCTTCTTCTGACCTGCATCTTTGGAACACCATTCATCTTTATGGCACACATTTCAAGCCTAGAACCTGCTTTAAAGAGAGAGCTGCTCTGTCAAATATTTATTAAATAAGCTTTTCTGGAGGAATCGCTGTCCCAGGAATATGCAGACATCCACACCCCAGTGAAGCAGCTGTGAAAAGTAGTCATCAGTGAACAGCGAGTAGCCATAACACAAATTAGCAGAGGGAGTATCTGCAAAGAAAAAACATTTCTGGGGAGCAGGCCCAGGGCCTTGATACCCAGACATGCATGCAAATGGAGAGAACTTTTCTGGGGGAGGGGACAAAACTTAATTTTTTTAAAGATTTTATTTATTTATCTTTAGAGGGGAAGGGAAGGAGAGAGGGAGAGAAATATCAATGTATGGTTGCCTCTTGTGCGTCCCCTGCTGGGAACTGGCCTCCAACCCAGGCATGTGCCCTGACTGGGAATCGAACTGCGATCTTTTGGTTCACAGGCCCGTGCTCAATTCACTGAGCTACACCAGCCAGGCAAAACTTGATTTTTTAATAAATACAATTTTAAAATGAAATATTAAAAAATCAACTCCGCTGGATGCTGCTAGCCCCAGTGAACTGAATTGGGATTAGTCCAGTGCAAATAGTAGCCTTCAAATTAATTAACTCCATGAGTGTTTGGGTATAAATTATGCGCACATACACACCCCAGTGTTACAAGGAGGTGAACCTTACATGTGGCAATCTAAGATGCTCCGCTAAATCCCCCCAGTTCTTTGCTCACTCCATGGAGTTTAAGGGTGCATAGCACAGGCAGAGCATAGCTGAGATCTGAGAAGGACGGGTGTTTTACAAATTCAGCTTATTTATACCTTCTAAGCAAACAGCTGCAAGGATTTTGTTACTCCATTTTAGTGGTTAAAAAATTCAGGCTCAGGACGATTCTCGTGTATAACATGCTCCTTCTCATTTCAGACTCTCATTACAAGAGACTCACACACGTCAACAAATGCTGCCAGTGTTTTATACCCTCAATCCTGCAATCCTTACCTCCTCACTTATGCCTCCAAGAAAAACAAAACCAAAACCAAAACAAAGCAAAGCTGACGCTTACTTAGGAGCCCTTCTCTAGGTAATTCGGAGCTTTGGGGGAGACAGAGGAAAGAAGTCAGCTAGAAAAGCCAGAACAATTCCGAGGGGTCCGGCCAGACAGTTTAGCCAACTGTCTGTTTAGCCAGTTTAGCCAACCCTCAAATCTTCTTCTTTGGCACTGAGATTTTTATTTCCTTTTATTTTTTAGTTCAGAGTGAAATCAAGGTTACATAAATTTCACAGTTTCCTCTATAATAAATTCACGGGTTTTATATACATGTAATATTCATGTATATCCTTTTCCAAGAGCAAACAAGCCAACAAACTTCCCTAAGCTCTTTATCCAGTAAACCCAATTCCCCACTCTCCACCCTTGGAACCTCTTCCCACCTCCTCTCTTTCTCCCACACAGGTACACCACTCCTTACCTACCTTATCTTCCTCGTTATTCTCCAAAGTTCTCTTTTCCCCGCAAAGAGAATCCGAGATCTAGGTAAAAGAAAATCTTTCAGTTTAGGACAAAGATTTTAAAGAGCAATATTCATGTTTATCAATGCTCCCAAGGAGTTTACTTCCATAGTTTTTTGATGGAACTCAAGAATTTGTACTTCTAAGAAGTCCCTGGATGATGCTGATACCGTTGGTCCAGGGACCACTCTTTGAGAACCACTGATGTAGACATGTTAGAAATATTTCTGCAGAGCTAATTCCACATGAAAAAATATAACTCCCCAATATACTGGAACTATATTGACATTGTTGCTTTTTAAGCAG
>PVKM010045504.1:0-11974 GCA_004027735.1 Carollia perspicillata
GTCCCGAAGACGGAACAGTCCTACCCCTGCCTTTGCTCCTGTGCCCAGAACCGGGCACCTGGGTCTGTTCTGGTCTTGCCCGTGCACTTCTGTTCCTGACTCTGAGTTTGTTGTTTGAGGTGCAGCTGCAGTCCCAGGCACTGGGTTAGACACACAGCATGGAACAGACTTCCATTTCCCTAGGAGCCAGCCGCACAGCCGCATCGTGACACTGCCCAGACCTGCCCTTGCCGTCAGTTTACCCATGGCCATGCCCTGTTCCACCGCCCCAGCTGGAGGCCCAGAGCCCGTCTGCCTCCCTCCCCAAGGCAGAGCACCGGCTCACAGGGTTCTGGGGAAGGCACGCTCTCGGGACGCCAGCATGTCCACACCGACGCCAAGCTAGACTCGCAGGGTCACATAGCCTGCACCCCATGGAAGGAGATGCAGACACGAGCGAAGCTTTAGGCATTCTGCTTCCTCTACCACTGTTGTCTGTGCACACACGCACACACACGCACACACATCTAAGCACAACTGAAAAATGACCGGGTCATCCCTTCCGCAGTCGAGCCCTGTCTGACCCCAACCTGGAGTCGGAAGTGGGTTTGACCTAAGCAGTGGTCCTGGGGCACCCGTCTCAGCCCAGGATCCCTGCTCCCCAGGGATGCAGCGGGGACAGTGACTCTAGGATGCCCTGCGACTGCAGGTCCCCTCGAGGACGAGCTCCTCACAGGGGCTTCTGCAGTACAGCTGACTTGGGGACAGCTCCAGAGGGGCTCTCACCACCCCCTTCACTGCCCAGCCTGGGTCCAGACACCACAAGCCTCTTGAGATTTTCAGGGGACCCCCTTGGACTCCTTTCCTTTCTTGCCTCCCTGTGTCCCCATATCTGCTCCCTGGCTAAACTGTTCTGCCCTGTGGCTGAGCCCACATTGGGCAGGTAAAAGGCGCCTCGTTTCCTGTGATTCCAGGCCCAGCCAGGTAACCTGGTGCAGGTAGCTAGGAGCCTAGGCGGCACTGTTCCTTTGTCCCCTCAGCTCATCTTCACGCCCACGGCCACCGTCGCTACTGTGCAGCCTGAGCTCGGCACTGGCTCCCCCGCCCGGCCCCCTACCCCTGCCCAGGTGAGGATTCCATGCTTGTGGGAGGGCAGGGGGGTGGGCACCCCTGTAGAGGGGGACTAATACTGGGTATGGGCCCATGCCCTGGTGGAGCTCTGAACCTTTGGCAAGGCTGGGGTCTTCTAGAGAAGCTGGTGGGAGACAGGACAGCCCAGCACTCCCAGGCTTGCTCCTTCACTCCCCGTTGGGAAGGCCTCACCTGCGCCTGACTCTCTTCCTGCAGCAGGGGTCAGGAGCCAGAGAGCAGCATGCTGAGGCGAGCGTGATCGCCAGTGAGGGGCAGGTGGTCTTTGCTACCTTTGTACCCTTACACTGTCCCTCCCCGGTGTACTTCTGCTGCTGTTGTTGCTTTTTAAAAAAGATTTTATTTATTTATTTTAGGCAGAGGGGGAGAAAGAGAGGGAGAGAAACCTCAATGTGTGGTTGCCTCTCCCACTCCCCCTACTGGGGACCTGACCCCTAAGGACAACCTAGGCACGTGCCCTGACTGGGAATGGAACCTGTGACTCTTTGGTTTTCAAGCCTTCTCTCAGTCCACTGAGCCACACCAGCCAGGGCTGTCGTTGCTTTTTAAATGGAAAATCCCACTTGGATTACACAAGCCAGCCCCTCTAGGAATCAGGGAAATGGCATGGAAGGGGGAGCAAAGATGAGACCGGGGTCCCTACCTTCTGTTGGGAGCACACAGATACCACTGTGGCTGTAAAGGTTCTATGGGCAGTGTGGATGAGGAACACCCCCCACACACACCCATCTTCCCCCACCCCCACCTGCAGAGCGGTGACTACATGGAGTGGCAAGATTGTGAGTTTCTCAGAGGGGAGTCTGGCACAGCCTCTGTGTGTCCAGCAGAGGGCACCAGGGACCAGGTTGAATGAGCAGGCCCAACATGGTATAAACCTTACTCTGAGGATAATCCTTTGCCCAGTGGCCTTGCTAGCCTTTGAGTTTTTCCCTGGCCTTGTGTAGTGTGGCAAGCCCCATGCCCTGCTGTATCTGGGAATTCTTCCTAAATGGTGTGCATCCCATCTCATAGTTTAGGAGACGGGGATTAACTGAAGGGAGAGAGCCGGGCCTGCGTGCCCAGGCCTGCCCACCCAGGCCTGCCCCAGCCTGGGCAGTCTTCCCCTCTCAGAATTCCACTTCTGCTGCTGATGGATCCAGTCCCGAGCACTCTTTCTTGTCCTCTGTGAACCTCTGTCTACTCCTGGTTTCTCTTTCAGCCCCTGACACACTCTCTCTCTCTCTCTCTGTTTTTATAACCCGCTGTCCTGGTCAGCCATTGCTGGATCCATTCCTCACTCCTTCCCCATCTTAGCTGGGTGTCAGCATTGCTCCTACCCACATTCTCTGGACTCCTATAGACCCCTCTCTTCCAGGTACAGAACCTGACCCTCCGAACACAGCAGACACCAGCAACAGCGGCTTCGGGCCCTGCCCCCACTCAGCCTGTCCTGCCCAGCTTGGCCCTGAAGCCCACGCCAGGCGGCAGCCAGCCTCTGCCCACCCCATCACAGGGCAGAAACACTGCTCAGGGTTCCCCCGCAGGTGCCAAGTCTGGCCTCACTGACAGTGTGATGGAGCCACTCAAGAAAGGAGATGGCAACAGCAGTGTGCCAGGGAGCTTGGAGGGCCGAGCTGGGCTCAGCCGGATGGTGCCCGCTGTGGCTGCCCATCCCCTCATTGCACCAGGTAAGGGCCCCGGGAGGAAGGACCCTATCCCAGAAAACTCAGGAGGACTGTGGATCAGGGAAAACTTTCCATTTCCCCTTTTCCCATGGACATGCTAAGATACCAGCCAAGTGGATCTCTCCCCGTTCTTCCAACCTCTGGAAGATGTTCATGGGCTCCTGATTCTGTTTCATGCTTCTGACGCAGCTTTAAAGAAGGCAGGCACATCATCAGTTGGAATAAAGGAGCCCTTCTTCACAGTGGGCACAATGGTGAACCTCAGAGTATGCAATCATAGCTCTTAACCTCGAGTGAGTGGAGCTTGGCACTGGGGTTATTTTGCAATTCTCTGAGAATCAGCAAAAAGGACGGGGCTAGCCAGACTCTTGTAAGGACCACACAGGGAGACGAGGAAGTGGGAGGTTCGTTTTCTCATCATTCCACAGACATTTGTTGAGCAATGCTTTCCAGTTACATTGCCAGTCTGGGTCTGAAGTGATAAATAAGACGGGGCCCTGCCCGCCAGGAGAGCGCAGTCTGGAGGGACAGACAAGTGTGATGAGTGCTAAAATGCATGTGAGCTCCATGCGCCCCAGGGACACTGAGGCACTGCCCGCCCTTGGCGACAAGAGCCAAGAAAGACTGCCAGTGAGGGCCACACTTGAGAATTAATGCAGCAGATTTTTAAGAAATAATAATCCAGCAGGTTACTTGTGAGGCAAGTTCTCTGAAGGTGGCGAATCAGCCTTCCCTGGGGCCAGACTCCTTTCCCTGCCTGCTGAGATTCTCCCAGCGCTGCCTCCTGCTGGCCATCTTTAGTGAGAAAAATCTGCCGAGAGCCCTAGAAGCCTGGCTTATGGGTCCAGAGAACAAGACCGCCCTGTCATAGCAGAGAAATGAATAAGAGCGGTGGACCACGTGGCTTTGCGTTGAAGGCAGACGCGCCCTGGTCACATCCCTGACCGGCCTCTGACCCTCTGTCCTCATCCAGGCCATGTTACTATCCAACCTGGTGCTTTCTTGAGAACCTACTGTATGCTCGTTACTGGTTAACCAAAATGGTCAAAATATAATTCCGTACCTAAAGGAGTGTGCAGTCCAAGGGAGGGAGCCAGGTACATAAGCAAATCCATTCAATGTCACAAATTCTATTGCAGGAATACGTACAAGATAGGTGGGCACAGAGCAGGGGTGGCCGCCTCGGCTCCAGGCAGGGCCAGTCAGAGACGCGGTCCCTCAGACAAAGCGGCACGTGGCTCCAGAAGCACGAGCAGTTTACCCAGCAGGCCAAGTGCACGAAGCATTCAAGACAGACAGAGGGAAGCGCAAGTCACGCGTTATGACGGTGAACTGGGAAGCATCTGAATTTAAGTCCTTTATTCCCCCTTTTGAGGTTTCAGAAGTCTCTGCCTTAGTCTCTGCCTTCCAGAGGTCGCTGCCCTGTGGCCCCAGGTGTTTCTCTGTCCGACTCTGCTTGCTGCAGAGATTAGCCCAGTCTCTTCCTTTTGTGGAGAAAGAAACTGAGGCTCAGAAGGGTCCAGACTGGGCCCTTCTTACAGGGAGCTGATGGCAGCTCGGACTAGAGCAGGAGCCCCAAGTTAGCATGGCTTCCACGTGCTCATGCCGTGTGCAAACCCTAGAGCAGAACTGGGAACCAGTTCCATGTCTGGCTGAGTCAGATCCTGGTTCTTAATCACCAAGCTACATTTACCTCCCTCGGTTCTTACAAGCAATGTGGGGCTTCCTAGGCCTTCCTTTTTCTGACCCAAAGCTCACAGAACCTGGAGGCTCTAAGATTGTTCTGAGGTTTACAGAGTGTAGTGAAAGGCTCTTGTCTCCTGAGCCTGGTCAGGGTGAATGCAGGCGAGTTACAGGCTGAGGTCCAGGGCCCCAAGTGCGGCCTGGGACTGACAGTATGTGGCTATTCGCAGCACCAAGACCAGTGGTTCCGCAGAACTTTCTATGGAGCAGCTGTGAGCTGCAGACCACAAAGACCCTATCACCAGAGACAGAAATCAGTAGGCTTTGCATTGTTCCTGCCGCCCACTGTCCTTCCTATTCTGCCTTTCTTCTCCCACCCCTTCCTCTCTGTGAACCCTAGGGTTCCACTCCCCCACCCCCACCTCCCAAATGGATGACAGCGGGGTGGTTTAGGATGCTGCAGATCCTCTCAGGGCCTGGGGAACAACAAAAAGACTGAAATAACCCTTCTGACCTGAGGGGGAGTGGGGCTGCCCGGCACAGCACCTGCCCTGGGCTGCACAGTTCCCCAGGCAGAGGTAACTCCTGGCCTGCTGCCCAGCCAACCCACTGTGAATGGAGTGATCGGAGCATGCGCGCACGCGTGGGTGGGGGGGCAGAGAGCACAGAGCATTTTTTGTCGGTTGTTGGAGCATTTTTTGAACTGGCTGGCTGGCTGGCTGGCTGGCTGGCTGGCTGACTGCCCCCAGGGAAAGTAACCAGTGGAGACTTGTGGTGATGGGGGGCGGGGGCGTGCAGGGAGCACAGCAGAGGGCATGTGTTGTCCTGGGAGCTGTTTCCTCCCAGAGCAGGCAAACGTGCTAGTCCCAGCTGGGACTGCTCCCACTGACAGCTGTTTAGGGGCAAAGCCCCTCCCCCATGGCAAGCTCCCTGCTGTTCCTGCTCCTGTCACCTTGGCAACGGGCCTCTTTAGGCTCTGCAAATAGAAAAGGTCCCTTAAGCCCTGAAAAGGGGTGGGTTGGTGGGTGGGGGAGGGGAGTAAGGGGCGGAGAGCAGAGCCTGAGAGGTTGGGCTTCTCGGTGACAAGAGGATTGAACTAGGGCGTGCGGAAGGGGCAGGCAGCAAGGTCCTGCGGGCCTGGCCTCCAGGGAAGCCCAGTCCTAAGGGAGCAGGGCCACAGCTTCCGTAGGAGGCTCGGTTCCTGGAGTCCTTGTTCTAGTGGACAGAGGCCTTGGGCGCTCACTCAGGCCCAAAGGTGAGGAGAAAGTCGCTGACCAGGAGGGAGATACTGCGACAAAAGGCAACTGTCTGGTCTTTGAAAATCCTGGGCCCTTTTCACACAATTGTGCCGCAGATGCCAGGGCTTTGTTCTGTCCCCCCATCCCTCCTCAGGTCTCCTGGAGGAGAGAAAATACTCTGTCGGAAAGGCCTGCCACACAGCGGCTTTGTTTTTATCACAGAGAGGGTTTTGTGTCGGGGGTAGTGATTTCTCTCTGTGATAGGCTAGACAATGGGATGCTTGCTGATTCCAGGGATCCTGGGTACCGTATTTCCCTCCCAAACCAGCTGCCAAACCGTGGGATAGACACATTTGTACTCAGCAAATCCAATTTAAAGGAACCAAAACCTGCAGGTGGGCCTGTTGTCTAGCTGGAATCAAAATTCCACGGGATATCAGTGGAGTTTTACATTTTGCTTAATAACATCCGTCACCACTGGCACACGAGACAGAGGGAGAGAGACTGATACACAAAGGACCTGGGAACTGTTGAGCATATCCCTTCATTCCTGAAATGCTGCACCGGAGGCACCTTTTATGTATGTTACTTCCATGGTTGCTGCCAGGGAGTAAGAGCAATTACAGTTAGAGAACAGTCATATTCCGGGCACTGTACGAAATGCCTTACACACACACACACACACACACACACACACACACACACACCCCACACATATATTTCATTGAGCTCTAACAGTGATCGTGCCGTCTCACAAATGAAGGAGCTGTGGCTCAGAAAGAATAACTGTCGTCCCCAGATAGTTTTTCTCTTCTTAATTGTTCAGTTCAGCTCAACAAATACTCACTTAGCATCTATTATGTGCCGAACATAATGCTAACCATATGGGAGTTACGGAGATGAGCATGTTTAAATTCCAACAGGGGTGGTGGAAATTTGAGTTGCGCCTTGAAAAACGAGCACTTTCCAGAACTGAACAGGAGGAGGATTAGCTCCGTGGGGCCCTGGGAAGTCCCCCGCCCAGAGGGGCCCTGAGTGCCTGTGACCATCTGCTCCCGTAGGCAGGACCTGCTCCTCCTTCCCTGGCCCTGCCCCACTGCCATTAGCTGTGGGACCCTCCAAAAGACCTCGTGTCCTGGCCCCCTTATGTTTTATTCCACCACTTACTTAGCCCCCAGAGGAGCTTGTTATGTCTTACATTTCAAAGTCCAGCCACCTGTCCGCGGTTGACTTTTCCCAGCATGCATCCTCCCTGCCCTCGTCCTCTCTCCCCACAGACTACCAGCGTTGACAGGATGTCCCCGCTTGGATACCACCCCACCTGATGCACATATTTAAAAGTTGGACAATTCATAAACGAAACAAAAGCAACAACCCAGAAGTCTCCCTCTGTGGACAGGTCCCCTGTACTAGTTCCTGACTGCAGCCCACAGTCGTGAGGAACTCCTGTGCCCCAGGCTCGCAGTCTCTGGCGCGTCTGGACCTAGTTCTCCTTCAGTGTGGGGGAGAGTGTGCCAAGGGGAAAAGCACAAGCTCTGGATTTAGAACTGGTGTCAGACCCCAGCTTTATCACTCGCTAGTTTTATGGCCATCATCGGGTTACTCAAACTCTGTGAGCATCAGTTTCTTCATTCATAAAACAGAGATGATTACATTTCCCGCCAGCTGTACAGATGAATGAGCTGGCCTACAGAGCCGACCCTCACAGGGCGGGCTCACGACAGGCTTCGTCGCGGGCTGCCGGGACAGCCCGTTCACAGCTGCTGGACTCGTCTGCCTCAGAGACAGTCTTCCTCGGTTAGAAACCCCTCGCTGTGTCTTTCTTTCCTACTTGATCAGCTGCGATGCCCAGGCTAGTGGAGGGGCTCAACAAATAGCTCATAATAACTTCTGATAAACCGACGGGCTCTGGGCGGCCCTTCACGATGCTCCCCACGAGACCCATGGAACCGCTCTCATTGCCCCCGGCTTCCTCCTGCAGATCTTTGGCCTCTTCTTCCCAATTCCTGCTCCTTTATGGCTTATTCGACCAGTCACACCCTTTTACCTCTCACCTTCTGGCCTAATACTCCCCTCTCATTGTCCATCCTGCCAGCATTACCTCTCGAGTTCTCAGCAGCCTCCCACTAACCCTCCAGGGCTTGCTCTCTCCATTGGTGCTTATTAACGGGTATTGTTCGTTCGCCCAGCAGCATTTTTTGAGCATTTGTCATGGGCAGGGCGACATGCCTCATCCGTCAGATGCAGTTGGTGTTCCCTTCACTGGCTGCATTGCAGAAGCCACTTGGAAACCACTCTCAGTTTTCACTTGCAAAATGGGAACACTGCCTATTTGCCTCAGAGGCTTGTTGTAAGGAATACATGGAACTCAAATGATAAAAATGCTTTCAGGAGTTCAAAGCAACATACAAATAGCAGTATTTTAAGAATAGCTACCATTTAGTGAGCATCTACTAGGTATAAACAAAGGCAATAAACATCTTTGTGGTTTCAACACCATATTCCATGTGATTCTAGCAACTTTTCTACACGGGACGTATCACCATTGGCAGGATGGGAAATTAACATTCAGAGAGGTTAAGCATTTTGTCTAAGGCTGCACAGCCTACAGGTGGCAGAACCAAGATGCAAAGTAGATCTGACTGACTCTGAAACCCATGCCTTTAGCCACGTCTGCTATACCGCCTATCATCCCTCTGCCGAGGATGGGGTAGCTGCTTTTTTAATGCTCCAGGCTGCCTGATAAGGAATCCTGCTCACAGAGAGTGTTTGGTAGTTGTGCCAGGTGGCTGCAGAGCGGCCCTGAAGAGATAAATGTGTAGGTAGGCCACCATAGAGAGCCCCTGCAGTTGGAAACCCTGTTTTCATAGCCCACTGTCCTCTTACGGAGAGACTTCTCTTCGCTCTACTTCCCTTCTTGTATTCCTCCCAACCCTCAGCCCAGAGCGACTGCATCCCAGAAATGTATGGGATGTGGCTACTGCTTTCAGTTTTTCCAAAAGGAGCTTCCATGTCTACGTGTACTGGATTCTGACTTCTTGAGGCAACCTCAGTCTCAGTCACTCCCTGAGGCCTGATGACGTGAGACATCTTTGCAGATGAGCAGCCCCCTGAGAGTGCCAGCATCAGTTTGACTTGACCTAAAATTGCCTCTTCTTCTAGCTTTTCTCCTTTAGACACCCTTGGTTCAGCTCTCGGGATGCCCTACAGGTTCCTGAATGCACCGTGGTAACTTACACCTCCAAGTCTTGCCACGTGCTGTTCCTTTTGCCCCCTTCCTAACTCCGGATGGCGCTAAGCACTTCCTCTGCTCTCTGCAGATGAAGCCTTCGCTGCTCTCCCTCCCCAGCTGATTCCCCTTTTCTATGTTCTCCGCACTCTGGGCTTATCTCTGATCATAACGTTCACCAAGTTAGGCGGAGAGAATGAATCTGTGTACCGGCTGTCTCTTTTTCTAAACTGTTATCTATTCTAGGGACCACGTTTTAGTCAGCACCGAACACAGCACTTGGTGTGTAGTGGGTGCTTCTTAATGTTTGTTGAGTGGATGAATGGTTAAAAGTATCTCTTCACGTGACTTTCTGAACCCTGAGCAATAGTAGGTAGTAACAAGTAGGAGGCAGTAACATTCCTGCGAGAGGGGAAGGCCGTTCCTCTCGCCATACTCCTTCCGGTAGCTCCACACTCTCATCGGTCGCTGACTGGGATGCTTACAGCTCCCGTATCCTCTGGCACCGGAGTCCGGCGCTGTTTCCTGCCCACTTGGATTGAGATCAGTGGAGATCCAGTATTGAGGAGCTGACAGTGGGTGCGGTGAAGGGGCGTGTCAGCCATCCCTCACAGTCAGCCCCCCTGCCTGCAGGACCTTAATCCTCTTGTTGCTAAGAACCGGCGGTTTGGGAACAGTGAATTGGCCTCTTCAGATTCTGAGGAGGCTGTTCAAGGTTAGAGCCCCAGACCATTCATTCCCTGGAGTCTCTCCTTTCAGCTGGACCCTAATTCGTGCAGGCCCCGGGCTTGTCCCTCCCCAAATCCGTAGCAGAAGGGGGCTCGCGATGCCTTCCAAAGCTGTGGCTCAGGTCCAGTGGGACCAACCCTTTGATCCTAAGGAGTGATGAACTTTTCAGCAACAGGGGTAAGGAGCTAAAATGGGTCCAGGGGATAAAAGTATTGGACCTTAGGGGAAAAGGAGGAAGATCCAGAGACATTTCTGTGCATTAATTTCATACACAGATACGCCCCATTGTAGCTGTAGGGGAGAGGGATATGGCCCCTCAAGCATCATGGTTTCAGTAGGAATCGCCTCCTTTCACCAGCCCAGACTGAGGGGGCGGGCTGGGGGCGGGAGGAGAGCCCATGGGTCTTCCTGTGATCGGCAGCTCACATTTGCTAAGCACCTACAAACTTGCAGAGCGTTGTGTTGGACAGTGCGGAAGAGAAAAGGAACATAAAAGCCTTCCAGCTGAATTAAAGCCACTTTAATTTTTAAAAAGGAAGCATAAGTGATATTTGACTGAAAAACCACGCAGGCTGGTTGGATGGATAAGGAATAAACACGCAAAAGAAGGTATTTCTGTCCAATTTAATCTAAGACACCCCTGATTGTAAGATGTACCATCATTTTTTTAATTCTAAGAAAGAAAAGCACAGCCGGTTAAACCAACACCGTCAACTGTGTGTGCTCCCGATTTGAAAGACGGTAACATGGGAGGTGGGGGAGACTAGAATACATTTCTAAGAATCAATGAAATACATAAGATAAGATAGTACACATTAAATCACAAGTGAATCAAAAAACCGAACAAGAAGAGCGTTCAGGAACGCTGAGGGGAAACTCACAGTCGGGGGTTAAGGCAGAGAGGAAGGACACAGGAGCTGAGCCGAGGCCACAGAAGCTGATGCCGGAGGTCAGGGAAGCAGAAGGAGGGAAGCCTTGGCACATGGAAGCCCTGGAACTGAAGCCAGAAGGGCACCAGGGGAGGTGATGTTTATGGACAATGAGCAGAGCCATCCGGGTGGGCTGAAGGTCAGGCAGGAAAGCTGTGAGCAGAGGTTGGACAGAAGGAAGGTCTGCAGTAAACCAGGACGCTGATAAAACCAAAATGGTCTGCAGCGTGGCACTCACTCGCCCGTGTTCTGACTCTGGAGAGGACAGGTTTTGTGGGACAGACAAGCTGGAGCCCCACCCTGCTTGTCATTCATTCATTCGTACATCCAACAGTACTAATTGAGCATCTACTAAAGTCAAGGTGCCTCGAAGGAAACAAATGAATCCCATTAAGTCTGCTGACTAAGGGAGAAAAGGGAAATGACTCGGGACAGGTATTATCATTTTAAAGATGATGACACGGAGGCACAGAGAGGCCTCGAGACTTGCCAGCATCCCACTGCTGGTTAGCTGTGGCCCAACTGGGATTCAGTCCAAGCATCCTGACCCTAGAGCCCACATGGCTGGGAATGCCGTGTCTCAGGGTGTTGCAAAGCAGGGAGGCCCCGAGCAGCAGCTCAGAGAAAGGGAAGAGTCCTGTTGTCTGCAAAGGCAGGGAAAGAATGACAAGGATTTGATTTGTGACACTCTAGACAGTATGAGGCAAGACATACACTCCAAATGGGGTACAGTGAGCAGTAAAGATTGCTTGGATCAAAGAAATGATAACAATGGAAAGGTTAGTTTGTGTTGTAAAAAGATCTTAAACAGTAGGGGCTTTAGACAGCCACAGACAAATGGGAATCCCTGATAGCCTCTCATCAGAGATCGGATCTGTGCACTAGGAAGATTAATTTGCAATCATCTGTAAGGTGGGCTATAAAGAGAAGAAACTAGAGTCAGGAAGAACCGTTAGAAAGTTAGTGCAAAACTTTGTATCTAAGGATTTTTGACCCAGGATAATGCTGGAGTTCATTTGTAGCATTTGCTTCTTATCAACGTCAAATGTTAAGGATGTATACTTCACCCAGAATACCGTGGGATCTTTGAACTATGAACTTATCTAAGCCTTCCTGAGCTTTGTTTACAGCCCTGGCATACAGTAGCATCATTTGTTCTAAAACAGTTCCCTTCGGCCTTACATGAGCAGCAGGGGGTAGGAGAGAGGGGAGAGGAGGGGAGGCCCCAGGATGGAGGGAGGGCCAGGAGGCCAGCAGCCGCCTTCCCCAATCCTGGTAAACAAGTGTGCGCTGTCGCTCACCGTGCTGTGCACGCTCTGTAAGAGAGCCTTTTTCTCCCTAACCTCCTTTTCTTTTTCGCCTTACGAATCCTGA